>CAUG01000683.1:131863-151252 GCA_000442785.1 Papiliotrema flavescens NRRL Y-50378
GTCGGAGAGACGGTGCTGGCCAGGCTAAAGGGTTACCCGCCCTGGCGTGAGTGCTCTTGGATCGTCATGTCGGACGCTGGCTGATGCGTCTTTTTTCCTCCTGGTTCCTCTACGTCCTGTCTACAGCCGCACGAGTGAGTCATAGCCCTACGATAAGGCGACGGAAACTGATGGCAGATCGCCGATCCCGAGTCTGTTCCCCGAGGAGTCGCTTCCCAGCGACCCGGCAAGGGCCCGCAAATCTACTGCGTCAACTACTTCCCCGCTGGAGACTTGTGAGTCGCGCACGACATCTGCCCTCTTCCTGTCCGCACCTTTTTGGCCGTCACGCTAGCATCGGCCGTTCGCTAAGATACAGCTCATGGCTCAACGCCCGGGATATCACCAAACTCAGCAAAGACGACATCTCTTCTTTCCTCTCTGCAGGCCACCGCAAGGCCTCAGGCGGACTGAAAGAGGCGTACGAGACCGCCGCGGACCCGGAGGAGTGGATCGCAGCTCAGGAGGAGCTGCTGCGCAGCAGAGAGGAGGACGAGCGTGAGGCGGCGGAGAACGTGGATGAGCTGGAGGACGAGGACGAGACCCCTGCAGGTGGCAAGCGGAAGCGAGGAGCGGCCAGCAAGCCAGCGCAGAAGAAGAAGGCAAAGAAGGTGAGTTTTTGACCAGGCCGTGTGGTCGCGTGATCTGCGGGGTGATACCGGCGGGATACAGCGAGATGGCAGTGCTGACGCGCAGACGGACGCTGACGACGCGCCCAAGAGCAAGGCTAAGGCGACTAAGAAGAACGCCGCGCCCGCGTCGGTGCCAGAGGACAAGGCGCCGGTAGACGACGGTGAGTCGATTTCTGGGAAGAAGGCGTTTCGCAACCAGGTGCTCATCCGCAGACCCGCTCGCTAGCGACCCGGAGTGCGTCAAGGTCAAGGACTGGCGACACAAGCTGCAGCGTGCTTTCCTGGGCAAGGGCCTGCCGTCAGCCACCGTGAGTCCGCTGTCCGCGTCTGGGGCCGCAGCTGATGCGCAGGAAATGGACCAGTACAACGACGTTTTCAACTCGATCGAGGCGTACAAGGACATGACAATAGAGGCCCTGCAGTACTCAAAGATCGGCAAGGGTGGGCTTCAAGACTCTGATCAGGATTCTAGGCTGACGGACAGTCATGAAGAAGATTGCCGCCCTGGACGCTATCCCGCGAAACGACGAGCTGAAAATTACGGAGCGAGCAGCCAAGCTGATGGACGACGTGAGTGGCGTATAAGCCGAAAACATACGAGGTCGCTCATCGCAGTGGCACAACTTCATCAGCGGCGCGGCCGGCGGCGAGAAGACCAACGGCGACGCACCCAAGTCCGAGGCGCCCAAATCGGCCGGCAAGGCCTCAGCGCCAGCCGAGAAGAAGGAGGACGAGTCGAAGGAGGCGAACGGCGCGTCAGCAGAGGACGAGAAGAAGGACGACAAGATGGAGGTCGAGGCGGAGGCCTAAGTAAGAAGATGCAGCCGAAAGGAAGGGTGGAGGACTCTGGCGGGCGAGAGCGAGGGGGACGCATGCAGCTCGCTGCTTATTCTTGGGAGACATCTTATCCACGCCCTCTACCCTGCCCTGTTCCGTCATACTATAAATACACAACTGGAGGTGTCCAGCCGTCTCTTATCGAAACAAAAGCAAGTAGCTGTGGAAGCCAAAAGTGAATGTAAGAGGTGCAATGTGGCACGGCGCGGCGCGGCGAGCTGCAATCTGTCTACAGCTGATGTACTGTATACATGGCGTGTCGGTGACACGAGTCTACGCGCGCAAAGGCCGCAGCTCGGGATGGAGAGTCGCGTGCTCGTCGACTTTCTTCCTGTCGCTCCTGATCTTATTAACCCTCCCGGCCTCAGCACGGTCGACGAAGCTCAACACACCGCCTCCAGAACGGACCATAAAGTCCCCGAAGGCGGCACAGTTCGCCGCGGCGTGGCGGGCCCTGATCGCCTTACAGCGGCTCTGCACTTGTGCAGGAGTGGCGGGGAAGATGTGCTCGTATGTCGTTCCGATCGCATGCGGGTTTCGCACGTAGACGTCAGAGGGGACCTGCCGCTGCGGATGATCTGGTATTTGACCAGGTTGGACGCCAGCGCCGCGAAGCAGGAACCCTCGAAGAGAAGATCCAGAGTATACGTTCGTCCCCTCTGCGTTGGGGATTGAAGCTGAGCCCTTCGATCCGCAATGGCGTCACGGTGAAGTGTCGCTCTACGCGGGTTGACCCACAGACCGCAGCATACGCGTCCCGATAGTCCGGGCTCCCAGCGGCAGCCTTGGCGCTGAACTTGGGATGCCCCGCCGCCCAAGCGAGGACGCGGGGTTTCAGGCCGGTATCACGGACGGTGTGCAGGAAGGTGGACAGATCAGAGGACAAGAGCCCCTTCCCGTCCCCTTCGGCGTCAAACACCGAGATCGCGTCGAAGACGATGCAGGGCAGGTCGCGATTGGTGGCGGTGACTTCCACCTGCTGGAACAGGCCGGTGGCGCGGTCGGGCTGCCACAGGATCACGACGGCGTCCTGGAAGCGATTCTCGAACCTGGGCGCCTCGTGCATGTCACGCTGCGTTTGAAGCCTTTCGGCGTCGTCGTCCCATCTTGAAGACAGCTGGTGCTTAGAGACCCTTCGGATGCGCTCGTCGATGGGCAGGCCCCGCCGGTGCTGGTCCAGCAAGATCAGGAGGATCGAGTTGTAGATCGCCATGACTGGCATATCCTCCCCACCCGGGTTCGGGACAGTCGATGTCATCCGGGTCGTCGCCGCCGCGAGCTGGTCCGCCAATCCGGCGAAACCGCGGTCCATGAGAGCCCCTTCGGACCCGGACGAGTGATACTCTTTGCTCGCGTATCGCTCCGCCAGGTGGCGCATGTAGCGGTCGGCGAATTGCGCCACCAACGACTTCATCCCGGGCTCCAGGTTGATGCAGTCCCGGATCTCCTTTGACTGCTCAGCCCGCGGCGTGCTGACGTAGTGCGCCTGCATCGGACGCCGGGTGAACGCGATGTCGATCTCGTCCCGGCTCAGCGCCGCCATGGCGGTAAGCGAAAAGCAGAAGCCAACAAACTCGAGAGCCTCTTCGCCAATGATCTCGGATATACAGTTTAGGAGACCGACGTATTCAGCGTTTGGCTGGCCGCTGTTCCACACCTCCTCGGCGAGTCTTACTTGCGTGATGGCAATCTCGGAAAGCGAAATCGTCTCCTGGAACGAAGCGACTTGCTTCTGTGCCTGGTCCAACGATCCTTCGGCGCGTAGGGCGTTCTGAACGTCGTGGCACAGGTTGACGATGATGAGGGAGTAGACCTGGCAGAGCGCGGTGCCAATGTTCGGGTCAAAGCGGGAGAGGTCACCGCTGATGAGCGCGTTGGAAGCGTAGCATCGGTGCTTGAGCATCAGCGCTTGGTAGGCCGTCTCGTGCATGAAGCGCAGCTTGATTGGAGACATGATCCACTGAGAGGTCCAAGGAAATGGAAGCTCGCCAATGGATCCGCTGAGAGCCAACTGCTCGCTTGACTCGACCGCTGGCCGTGGGACAGCTGTGCCCCAATCTCGACACACGACACACTCTTGGTTTGGGCCAGGATGAGCTATCGGGTGGCGGATTCTGCCACAGCCCCTATCCCGCCTTCCTGTTGCGAGCACGGGGCTGCTAAGCGTACGTCATTCCTGCAAAATGCCTGTCCACTTCTCAGCTCGACCCCACAGAGGGCGCGCACTCAGCCTTGGCCTGTAGCCTGTGGCCTGCCGATGTATCCGACAATTGGCGGATTGATTCGGCTGTCGGATGTCATGTCCGTGGGGCCGCGTTGATTCCAGCGCATTCGGGATGATGGATGCACCTGTGCTCCCTCCAGAATACCGAGTTGTAGCCGAAGCTGCTTTTCAGCCTTGTGATCTGAGGTCAAGTCGTAGTCCAGCTGGGGGTGACTTGGTCCTCCTCAAGCAATGCGTAATGCGTTGACGTGGACTTCGCGCGTCGAACTAGCAGTTCCGACCCCAACCGAGATGGTCTCGAAGAGGCGACGACAACGTTGGGTGAGGCTCAATGCATTTTAGGCTGTAATGATGACGTCGAAACATGTGCTTTACATGCGATGACGACTGCATGGCCGTGGCCGTCCGTCTCTCGAGGGTGAGGGTGACTGTTCGCGACTACGGCCGACATGACTCCTCGGAAGCGTCAAGAGAGCGACACCTGCTCGAGAATCGCATCGCCCATTCCTCGTATCTTGCCTGTCGCACTCGCAATCAAGCAGTGAGCGGCTGACTGACGCCATTTACTGCTGTCACTTACAGTAGGTGCATATCGTGTAGATGAGAAGCGAAGCAAGCTCGCTACATTACAGCAGGCTCTAGCTGCGGCTGATACGCGTCCATTCGTTTCGGCGTGATATGGTACAACACAAACTCAGATCCCTCAAGCATCTATATCACCCTCACCACCACCGCATCACCTCGACTCGAGCTTGCTGACGAGCCAGTCCATGCCCTCAAACAGCCCTATGCCCGTCAAAGCGCTACATCCCATGATCTGCCATTCGCGCTCGCGAAGATCCGTCAAGGACAGCGCTTCCGATACTTGCGCCGGAGTCATGCGATTCGCAGCGGGCAAGTCCTGCTTGTTTGCCAGGACGAGCAGGAGCGCCGTCTGGAGGTCCTGGCCGTCAACACAACGCTTTAGCGCACGCCGAAACACCGCGCCGCCACGTGGAGCTGCACTTCGAAGAGAACGAAGACGACAACACGTCAAGAAAGATGACCCACCTCGTCGGTGACCAGCTTCTGCAGCTCCGCCTTTGCCAGGTGCATCCGCGCGGAGTCCGCCGAATCGATGACGAGGACGATCGCTGTCGTTCCAGCAAAATACTGCTTCCACGAGGAGCGTAAAGACGTCTGCCCGCCTATATCGATCAGGCCGAACCTGACGCCCTTGTAGTCGTATATTTCGTGATTGGATCCAACTGTCGGAGCCGAGGCGACCACCGAGCCCATTGTTATGCGGTACAGAATAGTAGACTACGGTCAGCGCAGTGCTGACGGAACAGGGGACTGAAGTTAATCAGTGCGCACCTTGCCGGCGTTGTCGAGACCCAATATGAGTACTTTGGTCTCCTTGCGAGTGAATAGACGGCCCCACAGTGATGAGAAGGTGACTGCTGTCAGCGGATCGCTGCTATGTTCGTCAGGTAAACGAAGGGGTGGGAGCAGCCTGTGCTGGGCCTCGCCGGGCCGGTTCCAGACGAAGCAGTATGAGTGATGGCTCATTGCTCAAAGATGCGGGGGCGACTCTCGGCTGATCTGTATGAAGCCCTCACTCACCTCCCATGATGCCTCGAATTGAGGACGAGACGAGGATCCCAAGTGAGACTGATGAACCCAAGTGGTCCTACCTCCACCTCGACACGACTCGGCCATGTCCGCTTCCGCCCCGGTTTCCGGCCCGGATAAATACCCATGCCACTTTGGGCAAACACCGCGGTGAACTTATCCGTTTGAACGCGTCTTTGCCTGGCGCGTGTATAAGGGCACAATGGGGACTTAGTCGTTTGCGCAACGTATGCGAATCCCCTTCACCCGATTCATCCGTTCACTACCTGCACACCCCCAGCCTCCTTCCTCCTTTGTGTTCAACGCTCATCCAGCCACTTTCCTTGCACATAGGCATCTACTATCCCCCATCAGACCGCTTTCGACCTCTCTCACTTATTTACGTCGCTCTACCATGTCCAACTCGGAGCCCATGGCCGTCGAAGCGCCGACACTGGATCACCCTGTGGACGTCGCGTCCCATGCACCGCACGTCAACGCGCCCGCGACAAAGCCCGCCAGCAAGAGCAACGGTCAGAACGGCGCCAATGGATCTCATGCGGTGCGGAAGAGGGCAGAGAGCAGCGAGGAAGACGAAAAGCCATTGGTGAGTTGACTGGACTTTGGATGGGCGGTGGGTGGACGACCTCCACTTTGGTGACTTTTTCTCGCAGACATCGATGAGAGTCGTTTGGAGGGTCAAAACGGCTTCCTGGAAGCTTGTGAGAAGCTACAGTGGCTCGGGACATGCATGTAGCCGACGATCGTACCTCCGCATACCCCTCCACCCCTCACCTGTGCCTGGCTGGCGCGACATCTCGGACATTGGCTCGGCTGACACTATCAGGCCAAGAAGCCCCGCGCATCTCTTAATGCGAGTGCGAAGAAGCGGCGTGTGATCGCAAGCAGCGACGACGACAGCGATGCCATCGCCTCCCCTGCGAAAGCTGCGCCCATGCAAATCAAGCCGGAGCCGAGCAGCGCAAAACGGCCCACTTCCAATGGCAAGCCTGCCGCGTCACGCTCATACTCGGACGACTCGGATCTGTCGGAGGACGACAAACCCCTCGCCGCAAGCGTCGCGAAGAAGGCGAATGGAAAAGTCCGCTCAAAGAAGAGCTCGGCGACTGCATCCGATTCGGACGACTCGGACTTCAGCGACGAACCGCTCGCCAAGAAGAAGTCGGCTTCGAAGCCCAGGGCAAGCGCTGCCTCTGCAACAGTTTCAACCTCCGCAGCGGTCAAGGCTAAGACGAAGGTGAAGAAGGAGTACACGAGCTCAGAGGACGAGAAACCGTTGGCAAAGAAGGTCAAACCAACGCCAAAGGCGAAGAACGTCAAGAAGGAGGCGAGCAGCAGCGAGGACGAGAAGCCACTTGCGGCCAAGGGAAAGAAGGCGGCACCGGCAGCGAGCTCGTCAACGAAGAAGCCAGCGGTGAAGAAGGAGAAAAAGGTCAAAGAGGAGGAAGAGGAGGAGGAAAAGTTCAAGTGGTGGGAGCAGGCGGACGGGGACGACTCGGTGAAGTGGACGACACTTGAACATAATGCGGTGTTGTTCCCGCCGGCTTATGTTCCGCTACCCCGCGACGTGAAGATGAAGTACGACGGTCAGTCGTTGACGCTCCCACCGGAGTCGGAGGAGGTCGCCGGATTCTATGGAGCGATGTTGGGCACGGATCATGTGGAGGACAAGACATTCCAGGCGAACTTCTTCCGGGACTTCAAGGCGACGCTGGACGAGTTTCCACCAGTGAGTCTGTCGCCGGGAATGACCAGTCAAACTCGGAGCGCTGCGCTGACGGACAGAAGGAGGGCGTCAAGATCACGTCATTGGAGAAGTGCGATTTCAAGCCGATGTACGAGCACTTTGAGAGGGAGCGGGAGAAGAAGAAAACGATGACTAAGGAGGAGAAGAAAGCGTGAGACTGCGAGCGCGTGTCTCTCGGCCAGAAGCTGACGACCAGGATCAAGGATGCGAAGGATGAGCTGGAGAAGCCGTACCTCCATGCAGTCGTCGACGGGCGAAGAGAGAAAGCTGGAAACTTCCGAGCAGAGCCGCCCGGCTTGTTCCGAGGTCGAGGAGAACACCCGAGAAAGGGCACACTCAAGGTGAGCTGCACAGACGTTCACTCGGACACGGTTGACGCCTAGAACCGGCTCCGCCCAGAAGACATCATCATAAATATCGGCAAGGACGCACCGGTGCCGGTACCTAACATTCCGGGCCAGTGGAAGGCGGTATGTCAATGACCAGAGAATCGCCCAAGAGACTGACACCAGGTACAACACGATAACACCGTCACGTGGCTTGCACACTGGAAAGAGAACGTCAACGGCAACGCGAAATACGTGTTCCTGTCAGCTGGGTCGTCATGGAAGGGTCAAAGCGATCGAGCAAAGTTCGAAAAAGCTCGGGAGTTGATCGTGAGTGACGACGACTATGCACTTGCAGCCTGGCTCATGTCAGAGCCACGTCGACAAGATCCGGAAAGACTACACCGTCGACCTCAAGTCCAAGGTCACTGCGGACCGACAACGTGCAACGGCTTTGTACTTCATCGATCGTCTGGCCCTTCGAGCGGGTAATGAGAAAGGCGAGGACGAGGCGGATACGGTCGGTTGTTGTTCACTACGGTACGAGCATGTCACGCTGGAGCCGCCCAACAAGGTCATCTTTGACTTCTTGGGTAAGGACTCGATGCGATTCCACCAGGAGGTGGAGGTGGATCAGCAGGTGTTCAAGAACATCAAGATATTCAAGGCGGAGCCGAAGGGCAAAGGTGACGACCTTTTCGACCGACTTACGGTGAGGGCTCTGTCTATGAAGAGCGTCCGCGACATGGCTAACGGCAGACTGTGTCTCTGAACAAGTACCTGAACGACCAAATGAAGGGCTTGACCGCAAAGGTGTTCCGTACATACAACGCCTCGTGGACGTTCCAGCAGCAACTAAAGAACACGCCAAAGACTGGCACGGTGCAGGAGAAGATCGCGGCGTACAACACGGCCAACCGAGAGGTCGCTATTCTGTGTAACCATCAAAAGACAGTCAGCAAAGGCTTCGCCGAGTCGCTCGCGAAGATGGGTGACAAGGTCAGTAGCCATCCGTCATGAGGTCGGGTTGATACTGACTCGTAGGTCCGTGCGCTCAAGTATCAACGCATGAAGCTGCGATACCAGCTGTTTACGCTCGAGCCGAAGTTGAAGAAGAAGCGGCCGGATCTGGCGCAGGACGAGTCGGATATGGACGAGGAGTTCATGGAGCGCCACGAAGATGAGCTTTATGAGAAGGCGGTCGAGGCTGCGAAGAAGAAGCATGATAAGGACAACGTCAAGGCGGAGGAGAACAAGGAACCGAAGAAGACGAAAGCGGATCTGGAGGAGAGGCTGAAGGAGATCAAGGCCGAGTTCAAGGCGTTGAAGAAGGAGAGGAAGAGCAAAGTTGTCGAGCCGAAGAAAACAGGTGCGTCCGATTGCCCATGACGTGGCATCGTGAGAGAGTGCTCATGGCAGTCACGGGGGAGAAGCTGCTGGAGAACATTGCAAAGATGGACGACCGAATAGCGGCGGCGCAGGTCCAGATGAGCGACAGAGACAAGACGAAAGATGTCGCATTGGGCACTTCCAAAATTAATTATATCGTGAGTGACGCCGCGCCGTGCTTGAGAACAAGGGTCAGACACTGATGGCAGGATCCGCGAATCACTGTTGCTTGGGCGAAGAGATACGAGGTGCCGCTGGAGAAGCTGTTCTCCAAGACGCTCAGGGAGAAGTTCCCGTGGGCCGAGGCTGAGGCGGATGACGATTGGGTGTTCTAAATGGCCGAGTCGGTCACTTGGATACGTTTCGGTAGTGTGACGCCCGTGAAGGGCATGGTGTATGTGGCAAGGTATAGCCAGGAGCATACGTGTGTTCCTGTTGTAGTTCGTCTCGGCGACAAAAGCGCAACAATCATGCATAAACGTAAATAACACGTTTGCGGGTTCGACGCTCGTGGGGTCGCGCGCGGTCAACAGCCACCAAGGACCGTCATGAGCGAAGAGACTGTCTCAATGGAAACGGGCAGAAGGCAAAGACGACCTCGAACGGACCGGTAGCGCACACAGCCCACGCAGGCGGACCTCCCCACACCAATCACATCCGCATGAATTCGATTGGCTTCTTCCACACGTTTCATCGTTCCACCGTGCCTGTGTAGCGTCTCGATCCTACCCGTTCAGCTGCGGGAGAGAAATAGGCCAGGCGATTATGCGGTAAATTTGATCATCTCGTTTCACACGTCCTTTCATCGAAATGTCAATAGCCGACCTGCACGCCGCTCCATTGACGTTGAGAGATCTGTTGGCTAACCTTGGTCAGGATCAGGCAGCAATGCCCTAGAACTCCGACAAGCGTTAGGACTCCCAAGTGAGACCATCACAGAAGTACTCGCTGATAAGGCGTGAAGCCGGGGTCAAAGGCTTGGCATCTCACAGCAGTGACTCACGAGCGACTTGGTGCTAATTACTTGTCCATGAGGCTCCTTCACTACCAGCGCAGCACCGCGGCAGACGTCAGGCGTCTCTCTGGGCCCCATTCGACCGAACGCGATCACCAGGCTATTCTTGTGCGTGCGGACCCCGGTGTCGAGCCGCGCCGCAATCTCCACTCGAGTGGCAGCTTCATGCTCAAGATGATTGCGTCCTCAAGAGTGGCCCACTCAAGCAATACACATCGTCGCAGATGGTAATTGGTCCAGCGCGTTGCATAGCCATTTTTGTCCCGGACCCTAACAAGCAGAACCTCCGTGACATCACAGAGCGTTCGACTCCACTCAGCCCCAGATGACTGGAACTTCTTCGCTTTTCTTCAGTTCCCTTTCCGAGGCACTCAGTAACGGAGAGCCGGAGAAATAAACGAGAATCACTCTGCACTCCGGATCAAATTCGCCCATGCCATACCGGAAGAGGGTCAGACTATCTTTCTCCGGCCCATGCCAATCAGGCTCCGAGTCATTGCGGGAGACGAACGGCCCGAAAATGCGTTCGGAGTCCGTGCGAGCCACTCTTCTCTGGTCCTTTGACCAGTCAGGATTGAAGACCAGCAGACTTGTTTCCGAATCAGTCTTCTCGTATCCCACTCCGACGAATGCATGGTCCTGGTGGGACATGAGGAACGGCAATTTGGGACTCGACCCCGAGGGATCGTTCTAGAGATGAGCATTTCACGCGCATCAGCCAACACGATGAGAGCAAGCCAGATACTCACGAAATATTGTTCCGCCCAGGCGGTCACACGCGTTACCAGAGGTGTGCTCATACGCACGCTGGCAGGCTCGTCTGGTGCAAAAATCACTGCTGGTCAGATGCGGACTTCCAAACTCCGGGGCAGTAGTAGATCATACCCCTGCGAGCACTGCTATCAGTGGCAGAGCTCCCAGGCAATCAATGATGTGTGCGCAGGCTCACTCAACACCAAGAAAGCTGAATATGCCGCAAGCTATGCCAGCCGTTGCGGGTTCCTCGGTGTCAAGTATCTGGCCAGAGTAAAGATCGCGGCTGTTTGCGTCGAAACCATCCTCCCATGCTTCCTCAGCTAGGCCTTGCAGACGTCTGATACCGATGCCCGAGCCCAAGCACTTCTTGGAGAATGATTTGCTATACAATGCCGCATAAGGGCCCTGCAACATTGCGGTTATGATCATCCTTATGCTTTGCCATCCGCAAGCCCACTCCTCGCCCAAGGGCGGTCCTTGACGGATATGACACACTTCGGTGGACAACTTGTATGAATCTGTCGTGCCATTCACAATGGATTCATTGAGTCGCTGACCGAGGATTGACCACACGCTTGGGGTGAAATGGGGTGGAACGTCTTTTTTCCGGTTTCTCTCGTACATGTTGTAATGCCACCTGAACTCAACGGCTGAAGGGTCCTCGCCACGCTCAAACTCACCATTCGTCGCCTGGCGCCACCGACTTCGCAGCCCATTCAGTTCGCTTCGCAGACTTTATGGGCGGAGCAAGGGGCTCTGCTTGCGATTGCATTGCGTCCTGCCAGTCAGTCTGAGGCTTGTGAGTTGTTGACACATTCACCGCTTGCAAGGATCCTCTCTGACGAGTGCCACTGGTCTGCTGCGGCACGCTGCTGCGACTGTCTTCCCATGACGACCAATTCCCAGGGACCCCGGAACTGTTCCACGGATCAGTGGAGGTCATTGCGTGGGTATACAATTGTGATTGCGACAACGGGTGTTGATTGAAGCCCCGCTTCCCCCTGTGCGTTTCGGGCTGGCCATATGTTCCTTGCGCGCTTGTCAGCATTTCTATAGGACAGAAGAGCGTAACTCACCCTCGCAGGCGGTGACATGGTCAATGAATTCCCTGTCAGACGTGTTCTGCAGGGGAATACCGCAGGAGTGACAATTTTCTTTGTGCACGCCTGTGGTAGCTGCCCGCAATGACCTTGCTGGTGACGATGAAAAAGCTTGTATAGGGCCCTGTCGCTGGTCTGCTGTGAGCTGAGAACGACTTGAAGCCGCAAATTCACCCATGCAGGCCATGTAGTGCCACTCCTTCTGCTCTTCAGGCATCTCTGGCAAAGTGTCCCAGCAGATTGGACAGAGCCAACTGCCTGACTGCGCCGCTGCTTCTCTTGACCGTGACCCTTGCGACGAAGAGCCTTGTCCCGAAGGCCTAGACGAAGACTGCGGCGACAAGGTCGGTTGTGGGCCCTGTGACGCATGCTTGGACGATGCCGACGTAGATGCCGCGTTTGCAGACTTGCTATCACTTGCCTTCTTCTTCTTTGGCCCCGCCACCCTAGCGAGCCACCGGAGAGTGCTTTCAGCTTTCGAAGGTCCTGTCATGGCAGGTCAGCGCGGTGCGGTTCTAACCGAGAAAGAGCAGAGGTTTGTTTATACTACCCGTGTCAGGTGTTTGTCCTTGTGCTAGCTGCAGGAACAGGCGTGCACAGGCAAGCAGAGACGAAGAGAAGTCTGGGGGCGAGAAAAGGGTTGAGGGGTCGTCACGAGGGTGGGGAGTCATACTTTCTTGTCAAGGTCATAAGGGACTGGTCCAGCCCCCAGGCTACCTATGCGATGTACTCAGTCCTTCGTATGGTCCGTTTTTTATTACTCTGCCCAAAAATGTGCTCCACTGAAGCTCCATTCACACTGTATAGCTCCTTGCATTGTTGAAACGTACGTCAAGCCTGTGGAGATCTCTAACGCCGATGGGTGTCTCTATGTGTATGCTCCTGGCCGGAGGCGGTAAGCCCGTGAAGTAAATCCGGGCAATGAAGCGTTGCACTGCAGGGAGCAGCGCTGGACAAACGGCATTCTTGGCAACCACAATGCTTCCCTTTGTTTGTGGTTTCCGTATGACGGGCATCGTCAACGCTGCCTGACCATACCCTGCATGGCATGCTAAGGTGAATGCATGACAGGGGAAAGGAGCACGCCGCGGTCTGTGACTCTCTCAGCATGGCTCAGCCGGAGAGCAGGCTTGGTCATCAGCTTTTCACACTGAATCTCAGTACAGTGGCACCACAAACATGTTACAATGTGATGTGTGATGGAGATGCATTGATAGGTTTGAGCTGCTTATTTGGCCCAAAGAGCTGAGGTAGCCACTGGCCTGATCTGCATGAACCTATACTGGTTGCCTGTGGTCCCTATCCCGCCATCTCCGCGTCCGTCGTCGCTGTAGTTGCTTGTCGCACTTGGCGTCAATGGATGCGACCGGCGGTACCCCCAAAGAAACAGGGTCTCGACAATGCAGGATCGGCTAGTCGACAAGTAGTGACAGCTACCTCGAGCACCCCCACTCGTCGAAAGCTGCATCCATGCGACGCCTTCTCTCATGTTCATCCAATGGCGAGCCGTCAGATACCCATTGTATGTACACCGGGACAGTCGTCCTGAATTCATTTCGACTGAATGTGCACCATGACAGCACAGTCTCTCGATGCGTTCTCCTTTGCGGCCGCGGTCGGGCTGAGGCTGTACGAGTGGCTCCCACATGTGCAAGCCCTGCGGCCTTGACGTCCTCGGCGAGTGTTCTGACATCAGAAGTGTGACCAAAAGGTCTGAAGTGGGCACAGATGAGACTCACCGTGCCGGGTCCAAGACCAGCAGCTGGGTACCTGCCCTCGTTTGCTGATACCCCACAATGAGTGTCGCATGAGATTGATGACCAAAAATGAGGGGATATCTATCTGTCTTTTGGATCGCACAATCTGAGCAGCAGGGTTGTGAGTTGCCAGCATCCTGGTAGTTAGCTTTCCGAAATTGACCAAGCGGTTGGGCTCCATTGAGCTCACGAAGTATCTTATGACCCAGCTGGTCACACGATCCGCCAAAGGCTGAGCAGACGTGCCAGGCTCGCCATCTGCCTGAAAAAGCACTGTGAATCAGCTGCCTGCCAGCAAACTAAACGTATGACAAGCATCATCAAGCTAACCGGTGCGAATGCTGCTGTCAGGCACCTAGAGCGGAGTAACGACTCGAGGCGGCTCACTCTACGCTAAGCCAAGTCATCATAGCCCACACGTCCCAATGCGTCATCCCAAAATTGGGATCTCGGTTCAGACACTGGCGTGGAGTACACTGCGGGTCATAGTAGCCGTCCGCCCAAGCTTGTTCGAGCCAGCCTTGAATGCGTCTGACCGACGGGTCTGCACCATGCTTCTCTTTGTCGAAAACGGATATGTAGTCTGGATCCGAATGTAGCGAATGGATCACTGACAATACGCTCTGATAGGCGCATGACCACCTCCAGCCCCAGCCCCATTCTTGCGCATGATGTATCGTGTCCCTCGACAGCCTCGCTCGAACGGTCGCCGTCTGAGACCTTGATCGTCTCGAATCAATCAAGCAGTCGACGAGAACGTCCACTATCCCGGGCGTGGAACGATCCGGTAGTAGTTCAAGCTCCACCGGTCCCGTCTCCGGATTCCACCTGCTGCATTAGATCTAGGGGAGGTATCTCACAGCATGCCCTGCGCACCAATGATCCCCTGGTCGTACCTCATCCGCTTCCCATCTCTCCAAACTGTCAGGTATATCGTCCCCCCACATCCGTCCCGGGAGTGGGGTCCGGGATGTGCTCGACTGAGATTGTGGCGCCGTTTGTGTATCTACGATCAGCCCAGGCACGTTAAGCAGCGGACGACTTCACTCCAGCAGCCGAGGCGATGCTGGGCCCTCTGGTCCGGGTGCAAGCGAAAGAGCGACTGTCCACACGTGTCGCACTCGGTATCTTGGGATGCCATCGGCCTGGACCTGGACCTAACTTCGCCGGGCCGGGATGTACTAGCCTTTGATCTAGACGACACCTGGCTCCGGTGTCCAGCTATGCGTAGCCCGCCCATGGTTGTCGCCATATCGGGGTCAAGATCACTCCGTGGAGCGTAGTCAGGCTGTCCGGCCGAGTCACCATATGGGGGAGTGGACGGTCGACGGTGTTGGCGCCTAGACTGCCCGGACCTGAGAGGACGAGAGTTACGTTGCGGCGAATTGGGCCGTCGCGAGCGGGATCCACTAGACTTTGACTGTGTCGACTCGCGACGACTCAACGTGCCACCCGTCACGTATTTGATGAACGGCAGCATGTCTCTGAGCTGGCGTCGTCGTCGAAGAAGAGAGAGCTGTGGGCTGCTTCCATACAGCATCTTGGCGGACCCATCATTATATGACGTGCCCGCTGCCCGATGAGTTGGTAGTATGACCAGGAAATTGCCAGGGAGAGCGAAAAAGGATCGACCTGCGGCTACGTCGGCAGTTGCTGCACTTCATTACGGCCTCGCCCTTTGATATTCATATCTGGGACCGTCTGGGCTCATGAGAACGGCGGTGCCGACATTGAGACACTTTCTCCACCTTTTACTACACATCTGCCCCCTCGATTGAGCTCACGTACGGCCATACTCATTCCTTTGGTTTTGACTGAAGCGCGGTATTTGATGTAGCAGTGCATTCCGCGGGACCCGGTGTTCCGGCCCCGGCGTGGTTGTCAAGCATGTCACCTTTGCTGGCGCACTCTGCCAATCCAGGTGGAGGATGATCTGCCGCCATTGACTACATTCTTGGGTCTCTGAATAGCGAGATATCTGACAAGCCGACGCCAACGAGATACATGAGCAGATTTTGGCTGTGATCGGAAGATGCATACGGCAGACTTCATGCTTTCGAGACCAAATCCGAAGACCATACTCAATAACAGCCACTACTGAGCGTACGATAAGGTACTAGGATAGACCACTTTGCGCCTTTTCGCGCGTGGGATTCATAAAGCCTGAGGAAAAGGAGACAGAAGTAGCAAGCCCAATATGCGAAGCCTCAGCTGGGACCACAAACCGCTTCCTTCCTGCGCGTCTTCTCCGCCAAACTCAGGAGTGGGCCGCCGCTTATCCACTGTATGGTGGCCGGGCTCTGGGTATTGAAATGCTGCCTCCGAAATCGGAAATCTCGGAGCACGTTGGACGCGCCCTTGATCAACGTAAGACCCGAACCCACGGCCGATCCTTGGCGACGGGCTTGGACGTGGCGGAGGCCCGCAGCCTTGACATCTGGAGACATGGTTCTGGCGGTAAGCTAGTGCCCGAAGATCATGTAGCAGATAGCTCAAGAGACTCGCTCACGTCTCGGGATCCAGCACCAGTAGCTCCATGTCACGACGTGTTTCTTGGTACCCAATCACAAGCTCCACGTGGTCGTCATGAGCAAACAGAAGAGGGATCCTGTCAGTTTGTTGAATGGCGCAAGTTGGATCGATCATATTGCCGGTGTTCCCGTCCTGCGCGTGAGCCCTGAAAGTACAACGGGAATCGAAGACGCTCACAAAGTACGATTTCACATAGCTGAAGACTCGATCGGCGAGTGGCAGTCTGGACGATCCCGGCTTTCCACCCGGACGAAAGCTCACTGCAGTCAGCTGGGCAGATGGGCTCATCTCATGCTGCTACAAGAACGCCGATCGCGCACCGGTACCGTTGCTGCAATTAGCACAGTCACACGGCTGGGTATGGGCATGATGGACTTACTCGATTCCGAGCCATGTGAGTATGGCCCAAGTGTCCCAGTGGGACAAGCCGTCGCGGGCATCGCGGAGGATGGAAGGTCTTGGGGGATCTTCAGGGTCATAGAACCCGTCTCTCCAAGCTTGTTCCAGCCATCCTTGCATGCGACGGAAACCTGGCTGGGCACCCTGTGAGCTTTCGTTGAACAGGTTGCTGTACAGAGGATCCTGCTGGAGGACGTGGACGATCGCAAGAGTAGCTCGGAAGCGGCACCCTGAATACAGGTCCCCTAGCGAACCTTGGGCAAAGTGTGTCGCGTCTCTCGAAAGCTTCGCATGGATGGTCGCCGAGCCGGAAGAGGAGTGACTCGACTTGATAAGACAATCCATGATGACGTCCACAACGCCCGGGGTCATGTGGGGCGGGACCCAGCCGCTGTCCGCGGGATCTCCCCGCAAGTCCCACCTGGACGTCTGAGCTCTGGAGCATAGCTTTGGAGGGTGCCACACGGACCATTCGTCGCCGGGCACGCCACGGTCACTGCGCCATTCTTCCGGGCTCGCGGGGATGTGATTTGCCCACATCCGCCACGTTGGCGCGGCATACGCGACAGTCTGGACACTCACGTGCGGCACAGGCTGGGACGTTTGGCTGCCATCAGCACAAGCAACGTGCGGTGTAATGACACACAGCGCCAGGTACGCATCCTGACCGTAACAGGTAGCGCGATGCTCAACCCTCTGTTGATGTGACAGAGACACCAGCGATCGGTCACAAATGCCACAGACTGTGTCCAGAGACGAAATCGCTGGAGTAGACCAGGTGTTAACGCTGGCAGCATAGGGGAGCCCGCCGAATGCGTTGGACCACACGATACCCTGGCCATCAGCGAGATGCATTGTACTCAGCGAGGCAGCGAGATCAATGTCATCTTGGCTCTGAGGCTCTGCGTCGCGGAGCCTCGAAGCATCGTACGCGGGATGAAGTCGTCGGTAGTGCCCGTCGTGAGTGCGCTGGAAGCCGCTCGAACCCCAGGAAGAAGGCATTGAGGCAGGGGAAGTTGTGCGCAGCGAAGAGGGACGGATAAGAGATGTGGCTTGTTCAGCCGAGGCGTCCAAGCCTGCGCTTTATATTTGTCGACACAGTGCGGAGTATCCACTACAAGGCGCACAGGACGCAAAGGACGGGACAGGACGGCAAAGGAAAGATCTGCGGCTGTGTCCCTACTTGACGTATGCCATGACGAGGGCGCTCCAGCAACGGTCGAAGTGCTGTCTCCGGCCTGGGGCGGAACGTAGGCGATGGGTCTTGCTTGTCTGCTCGGTCCTTTGTGTCCCCCCTCGATACGCTTGGTCGGTCAGGGCTAACGGGGAAACGATCCATTTTGGGGCGCCGAGAAAAAGCACGCGAGCTGGCGAGCCAGCGAGCTCAAGTATCTTTATCACCATCTTCCCCTCCTTCTTCGGTCCGACCTCTCGACGACCTGGAAGCGGGATCTGAATGATTGCATCTCTATGCCATTATACCTTTAGCCGCAAGCCTCTACCTGACCAGGCCAGAGCACATATTCCCCCACTGTACAGCCCAAGTACCAGAAGCGCCACCGTGTCCGACGCGTACATCGTCTTCATGCTGACATTGACAAGACCCGTGGCGAGGTTGGCGAGCAAGAACACGGCCAGTCCGTTGCGGTTGATCGCCTCGAGGAGAGGCGGAACGGCGAAGGAGGGTGAATCGTTTGTCGAGGGCGGGAAGAAGAGGATCTCAATAGTGAGGTAGCCAAGGAGGAATGTAGTGTTGTAGGCCGCTGTCCAGAGCACATACGGGAGATTTGCCTGCACGTCAGATCGGGATTAATCTCGATGATAGGCACTTCACGTACCATCCGCCGCGAGACCGGCTCCCCGGTGAGCCGAAGTGCGACAAGCATCACCCACCACGCGATGGAGTATCCGAATAGCTCCATGGCGCTCTCAGACCGGCGTTTCTCCATTCGGGAGTGGACGTGCTCTGCTCGTGTCTCGACCACCCCTCTGTCGGTGTGGTGATTTGCTGCAGGAGCGAGAGGGTCACGTAGGACGTGCTGGCCTATGCCGAGACCGAGTGCGTAGATGGCCAGGTAGCCCGGCAGGGAGACTATACCCTCCTTGTTGAGCCCTATGAGGCCGAATCGCTCAGGCGAGAGTATCCAGGCTTGTACACCGAGTCGCGAGAGGGCGATCTGTTGAGCTGCGGGTCAGCGAAAGGAACTGCTGTACAGTCGAAGACATACCAAGAGCCACAACGAGGGCCAGAGGAGTCCAGCCAATGTACTTGCGCAGGGGCGATATCGCTATGCCCAATACGGGTAGGCAGCCGAGGGTGAAGAAGAAGTTCCAGTGGACGCCGTACTCTGTGACATGTTCCTCCTCGTCAACGGTGGATGAGCTAGGTCAGCTAGATAGACTTACGGGGTATTCAGTGCCCTTGACCATGAGCACGCGTATCAGGCCTAAAATCAGGATCGGTGAAGCTTTCTTCAGAGCCTTGAAGATAGCGAACAGCGTGTTCCCGCTCGCTGCTGCCGAGACCGATCGGGCGGACACCAGTCCAAGGGAGAACACGAATGAGCCGACTCCGACGTCCATCTACCATCAGCTCATCGCGGAGTGGTATCCGTGCCTCGGTGTACGTGCCAAGCTTGTCCCAAAGTCCTCGCATTTGCCCTGCACTCTGGGAAAGATCGGAAAGTCCACGGCGAGAATGCAATGTATTGTCATGATCATCATATGCGCGCGATACACCGACAAGAATGGCAGTCTACCCTTCTCCTGACCGTTCAGCTGGCCATTCGTGCCCCTGGCGCGAGGATGCCGTGGGTACGCGGGGTTTGCTGCCGTGCTGAACGTGTCGGTCTCGGGTGTCTGAAGCACATCGATGGCGGTGTGCGTATGTGTTGATGGCGTAGGCGAGTGACGGCGCTTGAACGTTCGTCGGGAGATTTCAGGCTTCTCCGCTCGGTCTGGTGACAACGTCGAGCTTGAAACGGGGGGGTCGACGGGCGAGAGCGGGCGGCTACCGCCGGAT
>CAUG01000683.1:151262-168760 GCA_000442785.1 Papiliotrema flavescens NRRL Y-50378
GTCGGCGGAAGATGAAGTGGACAGGCGAGAGAGGGGGTAGGAGGTCGAGCTGGCGTAGACAGGCTGTGACGGTTCCTCGTCCGAGTCGCTCTCGTCGAGCCATTTGCCTTGCGACTTCTTTGAGTTTGGCCGGTTGATCTCGTTGCTCCCGGCCGGCTTAACGACGTGAATTGCGGTCGCGAGCAAGATCAGGCCGACGTGCAATGCAACGGCGGAGCGGGTCGTCGAGAATACAGTGACACTAAGAAGAAGTGGCAAGACAGTGGTGAGGTAGTCGACGAGCGGACCACGCGCACGCTTGGACAGAACGGCATATAGCGCATAGGCGAACAAGGCGGTGAGGGAGGTGACCTGGATAGCCCAGATGGATTCACCCGGGTTGTCGGCAACGAATGCCTCTTTAGCCGTCTTGTAGTCGACGGCGACGTCCATATCGTTCGGTATCGCGCTATGCTATGACTGTGGCATGGATAGACAGCAGATGGAGCAAAGGGTAAATGAAGCAGCCGCGCTGAAGGGTGGCTATGGACATTGACACCTCGAAGCGCTTCGCTTATCTCGCTTATTTCAAAAGCTGAACGAAGCGCGTCTCAACAATTGGCTTTCACGTCAGCCCTTCCTTTGCACTGCGCTCAATTCTACCTTCATCTTACTCGTTCTGCCAGCGTACCCCAGCATGTCCTCGTACGAGTTCTGCCCTTTCTGCCAGACTCAAGTGTGTACTGATCGGGCTTCTATTGACGATCACATCGCGACTGCGCATGCTGATCACGGCGTGGATGACGACCGAGACGCTGACCTCGTCTTCTGGACGGAACAACTCTCGCTGCAAGACAGCCTGACCAAGCCTTCGCGAGACACGCAGTGTCTGCCATATATGGCGTGCCCAAACCCAGGCTGCACCTTCCCATACGGCCTTCTGGAAACGTCCGCGCAGCTGCAGGCTCACTTTGACTCCTGCACGAGTCGAGCTTCGACCTCCATGGACGTCCCGAAGCTCGTCGTTGACAGAGAGCAACTTGCCCCTTCCCGTCAGCTCCGCCCCAGTAAGCCTCAGGAGTCAGTCAGTGAAGGGAGATGCGAGACCTGTATGGACTTGTCCGAACGCGGGACGTGGCAGGAGATCCGGAGACACCGGGCTGTTTGTGGGAGTGTGGCTACCGCCCGCCAAAAGCCGCATCGAGACAGCGTGACACCGCGAGCACAGACTACGGGACGGTCTGGGCGGTCGCATGACACCAAGATGGTAGCAGAGCGTCGTCAGGAACGAGCGCCCACTCAGGCGGCCAGGCAAAGTGCCGCGCCAAACGCGCCCAGCGACCGGGGAGAGCCGGTCGACGGCAACGAATGGGCATACTGGAACGCAAGACCTCGCGAACGGGGCGACGTATGATAAGGATCCCGACCATCCAAGCGCGAGCCCAAACTGACTACAAGGGTGGACCCGACGAACGGGTCACCGGGCGAGGTCCCAGAAAATTGTTTGCCAGGGGTACTGCCTGTCCTGGAGCGCCTCTTGAGTGAGACAGACCAATCGGAGACCATCTCAGCGGTACTGAGCGCCGACGCGATGCACATCCTGCAAGGGTTCATGGACGATGGAAGCTGGGGTTGCGGGTATCAGAATGGTTTGCAGGTCATCTGGAGCCTGTGCGCCCAAGATCCCGCCGTCTACGGCACGCTGTTCCATCCGAGCACGCAAGGCTCTTACCCAGGTGTGAGACGGCTTCAGGGGTGGATCGCAGAAGCCTGGCACGCTGGCTTTGATCAAGGAGGACAGAGAGCGCTGCGGGGGAAAATACTGGACACGAGCCAGCGCATTGGCGTGTGTGATCTGTACTCCATGTTCAGCTACCTCGGTGTCAGGTGAGTAAGGTTTGCCCTGATGACGAATGCGGTCGAAGCTGATAACAGGTGCAGTTTGAGTGAGGACGAAGAAGTGGTCTCAAAGGCTGACTCGCAGCGGTTTTCCCATCCGATGCGGCCTGCTCTTCGTCCAAGCACCGCCAGGGGACGCTGGGCAATCGAGTCGTCCGCTTCGTCAAGAATTACTTTGTGAGGCGCCTGGAGTTCTGCATACGCGGGTTTGACCAAGCTGAATGGCAGGGTCAAGATGAGTCTCTACGCCACACGTCGTACGATGTGGTGCGACAGACTCGCAAGCTGCCCCTCATATTACAGGACCAGAATCACTCCAAGACGATTGTCGGGTATGAAGAAACCATCACTGGGATAAACTTGCTGGTACTAGATCCGTACTTGTGAGTTGTCACTAATCTGCAACAGCAGAGGCACTGATGAGAGACCGGTGCTGGAAGAGGTGAGGACTGCTGCCTTACAACAAGTGAGAAGTTCACGTCGATTGCGCTCAGCGCATTCCTCGTGCCAGAACAACGCTTCGACCTGGCTCCCGCAGCTGCTCTCGGGGAGGGGACAGATCGTGCGCAATATGCTGCACAGATTCCGCGTACCCGAGGACCAACTCAACCGTCAGGAAATGTTTGAGATACTCTCTTTCACTGGCGGTCCTTTGATGAACGAGCAGGAGAAAGCGAGCCGGAAGGGAGCTGCCATTGTGATGGATGTGCGGTAAAGATAACACGTCGTGCGCAGGATGCGATGGCCGATGGCATGACACATTTGACTCATGAGCGGGCGCAGTCCCCCCTCATGGCGTAGAATTGTCAGCTGAGGCTCCCGGACCCGGCCCCGTTTCGCTTAACTCGCCTGCGGGCCAAGCTTGTTCAGCTCGACCAGCCGACACCATATTCAATGCACCGCTATTGCCTTCTCCTCCGCTTCGGTCACTTGGCTCAACACTACTCATACTCATCCATGTCGACGTGTCCAGTATGCCAGGAGAACATACATGACGACGACGCGCTGCTTCAAGCCCACGTCAACTCACACTTCGACGCCGAGCCGCCGAAGAGCCGGCAGGATTTCTTCAACGGGAACGCGAGATCCGCAGCTCCCTCACCGATCATAGCACCGCCAAGAGAGGCCGATTGTCCGATATGCGAGTACCCGCTGGTCTTGTTGACGCCTGATCAGGCTCAGACGCACGTGATCGCGTGTCTGGGTGAGCTCGGCCCGCCGAGGGACCGGAGCTGACGATAGACGAACGAACGATACCGGGTGATCAATCCGGCCTTGGTGATGAGCCGGAATGGGCGGAGGGCAGCTTACAAGCCAACGCGCAGCGCAACAAAGACGATACCGTCGAAGCGGGGTGGGACGGCCCTGCGCGTCCCGGCGGATGGGCAGACTGGGTGTCAAAGACTCCTCATGGGGGAGACAAGTGGTGCGTGAACGAAGTCATCTCTATCACCCGCAGTGCACTGACCTCAGGTGGGACCCAGTCGAAGGGCCCACGGACAGCAACTCCATACCCAGCACCACCACCCCCGGCGCGCTGCATGCCCTCAGCGACCTGCTCGTCGAGTCCACCCGGTGCTTCACCTTGTCCGCGAGGCTGTCGACCGAGGTCACGCATATCAAAGGATCGCTCCGATTCGACTTTGGCTGGGGCTGCGGATACCGCAATGCCTTGATGATTATCTCGGCGTTGGTGGTGCACGACCCGGCGTACAAGCGCCTCTTTGGGCGCGATGTGCAGGGCGCAGATCCGGGCGTCAGGCGCGTACAGGGCTGGATCGAGGAGGCGTGGGCAGCGGGATACGACCGAGAAGGGTGTAACCAGCTAAGGGGCAAAGTGCTGGGCACGCGCAAATGGATCGGCGCGACTGATCTTTACTCCATGTTCAACTATCTTGGCGTGCCGTGAGTGATTGTTTCGGACGCTTGTGGTAAAAAGCTCATGCCAGATGTCACCTTGGTGAGGCTGGGCCACGGACCGCAGCGATCATTGACTAATGACCAGTCGACTTTCCAAAACCCAGCAAGAATGGCTCAACGACAACGAGCAAGTCGCCCGCAAGTGTTCTGATCAAATGGGTCAAGGACTATTTTGTAAGCAGGCTGCACATTCGAGCTACGGGTGGAGACTGATGAGCAGAACGATGAGGGTGTTTCGTCGTCTGGATCAAGTGCGAGAAGGGCGCCTGGCGAGAAATCGGCATTCGACGTGCTGATGCGTTCGGGCGAGAATGGCACAGGACGAGGCGAGGCCGTCCGGCAAACGAGGAAGCTGCCGCTCATACTACAACATAACGGCCATTCTAGAACGATAGTCGGGTATGAGGAGACTCAACGGGGGACCTACCTGCTACTCTTCGATCCCGGCAGGTAAGTCGGGGCCTGCCTCTCTATTCGTGGAACTCACCGCAGAACGATGCCCAAAGACGTAGCTGTAGCAGGGCTACTTCAAGTTCGAGCCTCTCGACAGGTGCACCGGCGCTCGTCCAGCGGTCCCAAACCGCCGCGTAAACCCTCACATACGTCTTCTCACGAGTTGATCAAATTCACTCGGCCGTACACAAATGGCGCGTCCGAGCCGGTCCTCTTTCCGACTGCGACCGAGAACGTAGAAGAGCCGCACGATGACGAATACGTCACACCGGGAGGCTGGGTCAAGAAGAGGGTCAGAACGCTTGCGCGGAGGCCGAGGCCGGATGCCGAGATTGGAGAGAGACGGAAGACACTGCCGCAGTTGCTGAGCAGCTTCCGCGTCAGTGAAGAGAGCTTGAGCAAGTTCAAGGAGTATCAGGTGTTGCGGTTCACGGGCGAGTCGTTGATGACTCCGGACGAGAGGGGGAGGAGAAAAGTGATCACGAGCACGGTCGTGAGGGAGT
The DNA here is from genome assembly GCA_000442785.1 of Papiliotrema flavescens NRRL Y-50378. Lineage (NCBI taxonomy): Eukaryota > Fungi > Basidiomycota > Tremellomycetes > Tremellales > Rhynchogastremaceae > Papiliotrema > Papiliotrema flavescens. The sequence goes on from CAUG01000683.1 coordinate 156,017, forward strand.
AGATGCGGACTGAATTTCGTTCTGTAGCCTATATGCCGCTTGTGTCCAGACGTATGTTATACTTGTAATGCCCTCGCTTGGTGATCGGCGCCAGACAGCACGAACATGGTAGACCCGACACGCTGGAGAGTGGAATCCGCCAGCAGGTTCACGCCTCATTCCGTGATCCTCGCTCATCGCCCAACTGACCGCGGAGCGCAGCCGATGGTCGAGCGTCGTCAAGCCGAAGATGATGTACATGCGAAGAAGCGGTATCCTAGAGAAAGAAGCACAACGATCAGTAACCCCCTCGGCCCCTGGGCGCGCCCCGTCCTCGGGGTGCCCCTCGGCTCGCACCGAATCCTCCTCGCCCACCACCTCGTCCTCCACGGTCACCGCCGAATCCTCCACCGAAACCGCCACGGCCTCTTGGCGCTCCTCGGCCCCTCGGCGCACCGCGTCCGCCCATACCGCCCCTGGCGCCTCGTCCGCCTCGCGCCCCGCCCCGCTCTGCCATCAGCTCGACTCTCTACGCCACCTGACTCTCGCGCAACTCACTCTCGACCTTGGCGCCAGCGACCTTTGGCTTGGGCAGGAACCGCTCAATCGGCAGCAACTTGTCCCCGCCAATGAACACCTTGTCCTCCTTCTTGAAGCTCGACGCGACCATGCCGTTCTCCATCTTGACCGTAAAGTACACCTCGTTGATCGGGCCGAGGATCTCGTCAATCTTGCCGATCTGCGTCTTGTTCTCGAGATAGATCGGTGCGTTGAAGTACGGGATGGTGGTGGGTTTTGTCAGCGAGCAGAGCATCTCCGACTCGACCGGGTGGATGAACGAGCCGATCTCTGCGGGTCAGCGGGGCTCGCGCGCGAGGTAGGTCCGGGAGGGCGTGAGTCGGATCTCGAACAAGGGTATCGATGGCTTTGCGCATCGAGAGCATGAGCATGCGCAGGCTCACGGCCCGCGCAGCCGGCTCGTCACGATCAAGCAGAGCCAGGCGGAGCAACGTCAAGCCCGCCTGACGCCCTTCAACTCCTCCCCGGCTCCACAGCTCGCTCCCCTTCACCTCATCCAGCATCTTGCCGTCTCGAGACGCCTCCCATCGCCCAATGCCCGCAACGCCGCAAAACCCACCTTGAACCTCCGAGGGCGGTCCGAAATCCCGCTGCTGGTATCCTCCCCGTCCACCGCCTCGTCCTCCACCCCGTCCAGCGAAACCACCGCGGCTTCCGCCCGCTCCGCCGCCTCGTGAGAATCCTCGTCCGCTCATGTTGGCTGCTTATCGAGGATGTTAGGTAAGCGTGTTGAGCGTGTGCGTCAACGTCAAGGCTGGTCGGTTCACTAGTGCCGAAACCGGGTTCGAGGTTCAACATTTTGGACAGGACGAGGTTTTTCCCCGCGTGATTTTGATCCCGCTCACGACCACGTGGCCCGGGTCCATGCTGTCGCAGGGCACAAGAGACCGCTTGCTGGACGCAGTACCGCATATACATGCATGCATGCAAGGGCAGTACAATGGTGAGGTCAAGTGAAGGCAGATGCAGCCGCTCAATCCACCCGTGCACATCACCACACTACCGCCTCGTGAGTCACTCCGCCGCCCTGCAGAATATCCCCCTCGACTTTCCTAAACCGCGTGTTCAGCATCTCCCACCTCGCGGCTGCATCGCTCCCGGTCGCCTCCGCGATAATGTCCTCCGCGAGGCGATCAGCCTCTGCCAGTCGGTCGCTCTCCTTGCCCCCGTCAGTTGTCAAGCCACGCCCATTCGACTTCATCTCGCCAGCAAGACCTTTCGGACCGACGGAAGGCGATGGCGGCGGCGTCGGGAGTCCATTCCAGTAGATCACCTCCACCTTGTTCACCCACTCCTTTGTGCTCCACCTCATCCCTTCCTCGGTTCCGGACACAGCAGGCGGAGCCGGCTCAACGCCGTCATCCTGCATCGGCCGGGGATACCCCTCCTCGTCCACTTCCATCCCCGCCGCGACGGGGTCCGCGGTGCCGTTTGTCGTCGCCACCTGGGCCGCTGCGGGCTTCATCTGTCCTCCGCCGTTGACGCATCCGCCTGGACAAGCCATGACTTCGACAAAGTCCAGCTTCTTATCCTCCCGTGCGGGCATAGCCACCGCCTCCGCGTCACTGTCCATCGGTGTGCCAGGTGTAGAAGCCGCACTGGCCGAAGCGGTCTTGGCCTTTCGCCGTCTCGCAGCGATAGCGGCGGATAGCTTGCTCGCTCCTCCTCCGCGTGCGCCCTTTGCCAAGCCCGTCTCTTTGCCGACTTTACGAACGAGGTTTTGCAGATTCCGGAAGCCATAGCACTTGGCCCCCTTGAAGATGATCTCGCCGGTGATGGTATCTTCCAGCGAGAACTCGACGTTGTCGCTCGACCTGCGTATCTCCCTTGTGACGATCCGCGTGGGGTTGTTGTGCCGCTCCGAAAGCGAGGACATGAGACTGCCGAGGTAGCTGCCCGAGCTCGATCCGGGGTGGTTGAGCATCTCGGGCCACGGCGAGCATCCCACCTCGCGCACATCTCTGCTTGCCTCACTGTCCTCTCCGTCGACGAGCTGGTACGGCTCGAAACCAAGGTCGGACAAGAGCAAGTCCAGCTCGCCGGTCGTGAGCACGCAGTCGACATCCCGCGTCGAGTGCACCGAGTTGTAGTAGTCTGACCGTGAGGCCTCGAGCTTCTTGTCATAGCACGGCATGGCCGTCACGTGGTATATCAGATCTGGCCTGATGTCCATGCGCGCCCCGAACCAGTTCTTCGCCAAAGCGCCGATTATTCCCTGGGGACTCCGCGTAGCGCTCATCATAGGCAGCATGTCCCCCTGCGCCTTCTCCGCGTAACAGACCCAACCAGGGCATGCGCTCGCCAGGACGGGAAGCGGTCCTGGGGCGGGTATTCCCGATCCCCGGTCTGGCGCTTTGCCCTTATCGCGGTACGCTTTGCGCTCCTCGAACTCAGTGACGGTCTGTCGCAGTGAGATGTGCCGCGCGAAGGTCGTGTCCCACACGCGCCAGCCGCCGCGGGATGGGTGGCCCAAAAAACGGCGTATCCGGCGGAGCAGAGTGCGGAGGGGGATGGTGGGTCGGCCGGTGGTCGCGGCGTAGTGGGCCGACAGTGATGCGAGGGTCTGCGGCGAGATAGACAGGATCGGTGTGCGGGTGGTATGGGTGGGGTGGGCGGCGTGGTCGGACGTGCAGCCGTCGTGCGAGTGTGTCGCAGCCGCGATGAAATCTAGAACCTCTTTATGCGATTGAAGCGTGATCAGCATCGACTCGGTCGAGGTGATGCACCCGCTGCTATCAGCAAAGCGGCCCGACCTGCCCGCTGCTGACTCACCTGCAGGCGAGACAGTCGTTTAGGTTGATTTCCGCCTTCTCCAGCGCTTTACTCGAGGCAGACGGTCCTGCTTCACCGCCAGAGGGATATGTCGAGACCTCGTAGTATTTGTTGTCAGCGTCGATGTGGATCTCGGTCTGGGCGTGAGTCACTGTGCAAGTCCGCGGGCAGGTCGACTCACCGGCCCGACATCTTCTGTCTTGGCTCCGCGGACGGGGATGATACAGGCCTGCGAGGGCGTCAGGAAGTCATCTAGGTCGGTGATGGTCTGGCGATCAGCCTTGGTCTACATGTGACCATCGCTAAGCTCACCAAAGCGCCCATGGTGATGTGGTTTGAAAAAGTCTGGAAAGCGGAGAGATGATGCTGACTTTGTTGCTGACTAGCGCTGCTCGTCGGATTGGCCCGAACGACACGAGTAGGGCTTTGCCACCAATGATCGAGCTGGATTACAATCTGAATCGTAATGAGAATGCCGCAATCGATTACGATCTCACGAGTTACTCACGCCATTGAGACCCGGGGCGTTGATTCGGAATTAAACCCGCTCGATCCTCGCTCAACGTCACAAAGTCCACAAGTCAGCCTAGGCGGTCCCAGCACTGTTAACCAAAAACCGGTCCAGCTCTTGCATTGGCCGATCCACAGATCCCGCGCCGAACACCCACCTCGTCCTCCACAGCAAACATGTCTGACAACCTCGAAGACTCCCTGGGCGTAAGTAGCAATATCCCGTCTCTACCACTCCCGCAGATCGGTCGGCCCGCTTTTCGAACCCGCCATGTGTGCGCGGCACTCACGTACAGTCCGCGCTTTCCTCTTCGTTCTCCATCCCGCCTCGGCCCAAGGCAAAGGAGGAGCCCGCGTCCATGATGGCCGCCGTGGCCGCCGCGGACGAGGCAAACCCGACGACTGACGGACCGTCCACCGAAGGCGAGACGTCCATCGAGATTGAGGGCATGAAGGAGTGGAAGGAGACGTACGAGGCGTACCTGTCTCAATGGCACGCGGAGAGTGCCGAGGCGCGGAAGAAGGCGCTGGAGACGCGGGTGACGATCGAGAAGCAGCGAGAGGAGGAAGCGAAGAAGGGCTCGGACAGCGTCAAGGCGCAGAAGGCGGCGCAAAAGGCGCAGGAGAAGAAGGAGCGGGACGCCCAGAGGTTGAAGGAGGAGCTGGAGGGCAAAGCCGCTGCTGCGGCCAAGGCTGCGCAGGGACAGGGATCGGGAGAGAGGGAGCAAAAGGTCAAGGAGGCTTGGGAGATGATCAAGGCCGCTGGGGAGGGAGAGGTCAAGGAGGTCACCACGGATGCGCGGGGCGCGACCGCCGAGGACTTTGCGGGTGGACAGGCCCTGCCCGCTGGTCAATCCCGTCCGCCCGTCCAGCAGGCGAGCTTTATGACTTCTACCCGGTCCAACGCTGACGCGCAGACGGCGTACGACCCAACGACGTCGACGGAGCCCCTCCCGCCGTCCATGACCGACACCCCCTCCCCCTCGCGCCCCGCCCCGACCGACTCGGCCGCCGTGTCCCGACACTCGGCCACCTCGCAGGCATGGGAAGAGATCTCGGGCCCGTCATCATCGTCGCACGAGTCGCAGGAATCAGGGGACATTGTCAAGGTCCCACACCCGCGTTTCAAACAGCCGGAGCAGGCGCAAAACCCGCCGCCGGCCGCGCCCCCTTCGCTCACCCTCTCGCTGTTTACTATGCCCGGCCACTTGTCATTCAGGCGGGTGATGGCTGTGTTCGGCATCAACTTGATCCTGCCGTTTGTCAACGGCGTGATGCTTGGCTTTGGAGAAATCTTTGCGCGGGAAGCAGTCAGGGTCGGGCGGGTGTGGTACCGCGAAGGAGGCAGCTTCTTCGGCCACATGTTCGGCAGGAGACAGGGCGGTGCGGGTGAGGTCGGAGGAGCTGGAGGACGGGGAGTCGCTGGTGTGGGTTTGAGCGGAAGTGGCGGGTTCCCGTAGATGCGCAGGCTGATCATGGGATATCTGTGCCATGCGTTCGATGCACTATGAGCTCGAAACGTCATCATCCTGCTGTAGCTGTGAAGGTCTGCAGGAGATGCATCATACAGTCTATCAAGTCCATTCAGGTGGTGTCACTACCTCTTATTGCTCAGAGACTCGCTCTTTCCCGCCCTCTGACGATCGCGCTGTGCGGCCCCAACTACCCATGCTTTGGCGGCGGGACAGGCGGCGCAAGACTGATTTCGCTCATCCGTTCCGACACGTCCGATCGCGCCATGGAGCCAGGCGAAAAGCCGAGCGAGCCATACATGCTCGGAATGCCAATGCCCCCTTGCACATCCACCATGGCGTTTCCCGCTCGTCGAGCCGACGCGGGATCCCGTACAGCCAGGCGCGGAGGCGGATAATCTTGCTCGAGAACCGATTCCGCGAGTGGCTGTCCGAGTGGAATCTGCGCCAGATGGTGATCCGCGCCCGGCCCGATCGTTCCAGAAGCAGGCGCGGCTGGCGCAACAAGTCCGTCGGCGGGGCTTTCGCGGCTGTCCTGGTATATCGAAGCGCCGGATTCGAATGACGGCCGAGCTGATTGATATTCCGCGGCTTCGACCGGTCTAGTGGGCGCTATTCCAGTTGGCGGTGGGCCCGGAATGGATGGCAAACGATTTAGAGGGGGTGGCGATGTTGACGATGGGGGATAACGAGCTGCAGTCGGGGCAGCTTGGTTCTTCTGAACCTTGACGTTCGATCGCTGGTCAATCTCTTGTTCCAGATTGCCGGCCGCGCCTTCACGTGCTGTGCGTGTCGATGGGAACGTGTTTAGGGCAGGAGACAGAGTGGCGGAAGGTGGCACGTCGACGGAGCTACCCCTCGAGATCGATCGACGGCGAATGGAGTTCTTCTTCAGCAAGACGTTCCGGGACTTGGATTGCATTTCAGGTGTTGCTGCACGGATGAGAGGTAAAGTCGAGTCGTGTGGTGTGGTGCGAAGCCGACGCACAACATCCTGCGGCATGGCCGCTGGTGGCGGAGCGGCAGTCGGCGACGCATTTTCGGGCGTTTCGGTGGTCTGTCGCGCTCTGCCCCTCATTGACGGCGTCCTCTTCGCGATCGGCGCATCTTCCGAAAGGATCGAGGTCCAGGGTAGGACGCGCTGGCCATCGCCATTTTCCATTTCCGCAGGAAGGGCCCCATGCTCCTTTCGAGGCGGAAGGGGTGGTGCATCTGCTGGCCCGCCATTAGGAGCCGTCGCCGCAGGGTCAAGCGAGGTCGACGGCGATACGAGCACCGGAGATTCGCTCCTCGAGCTCGGCGCAGCAGTCGCGTCCGGCCTGAAGATGTCGAGATATGTCAACCCAGAAGCCTTATTCGACCCGAAGTAGAGGATATCTCGGCCTGTAGCCACAGGCAGCAGCGGGATGGACGCCGTCAAGTCAAACCCGAGTGCGGAGAGATTTGAGATCAACGAGAGCAGCAGTTGAGGCTGCAGGCTCTTCGTGCGAGCAGCGTTGATCCTTCCGCCAAGCCATCGCCGCATGCCGGCCACCCGAAACGCATATACACCTGGGTGAACCCATCCTTCCTCCTTGATTCCCTTCGCTCGGACCTCTTGTCCCCATGTCACCCTCTTGACATCCGCGGATGTGCGTGTGGACACGGTCGCGGCGGTCCCTGCGCGAGAGTGACCTCTGCGGGAACGGTGAGAATTGGCCGTGATTGCATCGCGGACGGCGGTGAGGAGAGCGGGCGTGATTTTATTGGGAGGCGATATGATAGATACGCGGTCGGGAACTGCCTGTCAGCTTCGTAGGCTTCACGGCAAGGTCAACTTACGCGGCAGGGATATAGCGAAAAACGCAGGGGGGACCGCTTGAGTCTCCGGCGAGTGGCGAAACAGAAGATTGTGGGTGGCTTTCTGTCGCTTGTCAGCTGTGTTTCGGTCCGTAATGCGGCCTTGAGCCCACTTGTAATCCTGCCGCCTGGACTGAATTGGTAAGAATCCACCCATGTGTGCCAAGCGTTTTCAATAAGGCCAAGACGAGCCGCACAGAGCTGAGCGTGAGCTTCAGGACACAGGCCGCATTCAGCAGCTCACTCCAGCTCTTGACTGCCTTTCCGTTTCCACGCCCGGCCATGCAGCTCCACCTTCCACGTATAGCCCTGGCCGTCCCCTCCCATCTGCCGCACAGTCTCCATCTCGTCGCTCCTCAGCCACACGCCCATCGGCCAATTTTCTGCCACCGCCTGATCGACGGCGATGATCGTCTCTGGCGGGAATCCGGTGAATCGTAAGAACGCATTCGGCACAAGTGACAACAAGGCGTGCCGTGGGGATCGACCTTGCACTGCAGGAGCGCGAAACTCCTCCCGGACTTGCAGTCCCGTCATAGATAGCCCTGGGGACATCACCATTTTGGGCGAGCGCGTAGCGGCCTTGAATGACTGCGGGGCGGGGGAAAATCCTCGAATGATCGGGTCGATGCGGGGTGGAGGGCCGGGGAGCTTTGGGGCAGGATCCGCCCAGAGTGGTAGAGCCTGAGGTGGGGCGTCAAGCTGAGCCATAGCTGCCAGGTAGAGGTCACGATCGCTCGGTGTGACGTACAGTGTGGCGATCCTGTTGGGGGCGAATTGAATGGGGACGAGGCTATCGGCAGGCTGCAAGAGGTGCTGATGTTGCTCGAACGCGGAGGGGGGTGCGGGCGGTGCGGGTGTTGAAGCGATCTTTGCGGTTTTGCGAGTCCGGCGGGAGAGGGACAGCCATGATTTGCGCGTCCGCGACTTTCGAGGTGATGAGGGAGAGGTCGGTGATGGCGCGATTGGAGACGCCGTCTCGGCGGCAGTGCGAGACGACTCGGACATGACGTCGAGGGTGGGGCTGGGGCGACGGACAGGATGAGGGGAAGAGTTTGAAGGATAAGAGTGTCGGAGGATTTGGCGCGAGAGAAGCGGGCGAGCGTAAGAGGTCGGATGGCCTCAGAACGGCCGTGTGTGTTACGTGTATTACTAATGATCACGCCGACGCCGACGCCGCGCGACGAAGGCGAGCCGTGACGAGGCCTTGATGTCACCTCGGTCAATTGCCTGTACCTGATGTTGGCGCCGAAAGCGGACCCGTTGTGACGACTGTTGTGATCGGTGTGAATGTAAGACGAGATATATGACAGAGTGAGAGCCTATTTTCATGGATCCCGACGTCGCCGAAGTCGGTGCACAAAGGAGTCAAAGGGCGGTGCGAGGGCGGGATGAAACGCTCAGACCCCCAACAAGACGTCATCTTTCATCAGAGGTCAGCTCTCATCGTAGGATGGTCGTTTCCAGTTGACCTGCGGTCATTGCTGCTGTGTCAATTCCGCGCACGACGTTCCCTTCTCGTCTCTTGAGCGGCCAAGGCAACGGCTCGTAGTAGATCCCTCATCTTCCATCCATTGCCGGCGGTATCCTTCAGGGGTGCCCCGCCGCGCGTGAGACTGTCGCACCCGTCCTGAGGGCGATCATCCATGTCTTCAGCATCATTACTTCAACACATACACAGCAAACAGCCCTGCGCTTCAGACCCTCGGTTGCGATGCTAGTGCAAGCGTGCTGTTCCCCGTCCCGACGTTCAGTTATCGCCCTCCCCTTCGGTGCACCGGAGAGCGGGATCAATTTTCTGTCGGAAATGATGCGGGAGTGACGTATGTTTCACCATGCGTGCGCTTTCGTGGAACCGGCATTCACAACAAGCTTTCCAGCTCAAGCAAGCCTAATCTTTCATCTCGCATCGTATCACACTATAATCAGCGGCCAAGACGTTTCTGGCTCTCGCTTCGGTGGAATCCCCGCATCGGTTAGGCTCGACGAGACGATCGCGTGTCACCCACCGGTCAACAAGCCTTGATCGACCTCGGCATTCATCACCCAACCACCGACCTCCACTTTCCGCCTCATGTCGCACCCGGCGCGCTTATCGCTGCGCGCTCCGCCGCATCTACCGTTCGTTCAAGGATGGCCCGGAATCCCTTCTTCGCCCCAACGCAAAGTCGCCGCCGTGCAAGGCACCGTCGAGGTACGGATAGGACCTCTGCCTATCAAGGCCAAATGGGTGCGGGCCGAGATACGCAAGTACGAGTCCGTTCCGCCTGGTTTCCCCTCCGGCTCATCCAACGAGACGTGGGAGCACGTCGGAGAGGTCAGCACGCTATGGGCTGCGCCGGCGGGAAAAGACTGGGATAACCTCGAACAAGCGGACTTCAAGTTCTTTATCCCCTTGCCGGATAACGTCGCGCCGAGCGTGGAAATGTCAAAGGGCACGGGGGTGCGGTACGAGCTCGTCGCGGCGCTGTGTTATCGACAGAAGGGTGGAGTTTTCAAGAAGGAATCGTCGCCGATCATGAAGATTTCGGAGCCGATCCGGATCACGCGGCATGACGTGCACTCTGCCTGGCCGCTGTACAATATGATGGACGCACGGGAGATCAAGAACCAAGGTGGAGATCTGACCTTGACGGTTCAACGACCCGGATCGGGATTTGGGCCCACGGATCGGATACTCTTCACGGCGAGTCTGAAATCGATGCGGCCGAAGCCGTTCAAGCTCAAGGGCTTTGAGTGCAGCTTGGTCGAGGTCACGACGGTCACGCCGCCGGCGGAGCAGGGGGCGAAGGGCGGAAAGAAGGGGAAGGGTCCGCCGGCGCCAGTGTCCAAGAGCAAGGTGCTGGCTAGCGCCCGGCACGCGGTGGATGAGAGCGTGGGGAGAGGTGGAGAGAAGACGGCACGGATGGATCTGCCGGTCCCGGCGGAGAGGTTGCTGGTCACGCTGAGTCACGGGAGGTCGATTGCGGTAAGGTATGAGCTGGAGGTCAAGGCGGTATGCGATAGCGGGATACCGGATATTGGCATGGGGAAGATACCGTACACGGTGGGGCCGTTCGCACGGTCGCATGCCCAGCAAGCGGTCCGGTGAGTCGAGGTGACTCGGAGCAAAACCGCAGCATGGCTGATGACAGGGATATCGGTTACGTCGAGTCGCTTTGTCCGGGAGTGCCCACTCCAGGACTCGCTCCGGCTCCATCTTTCGGGCCTTCTCTCCCCAGCTCGAATCCGTCTTCTCGGCAGCCATCTGTCGCACCGGGCCAAATTTCCACGTTGACTCCCTCGCCGCAGCCCCCATTCCCGCCCAACGGCTTCTACGCCAATGGCACAGGCCAACGAGCGGTCTCACAGCCTGTACAAGGCTTCACGCCGCGCAATGACTTTCGCCGCAAATCGTCGGGCACCTCAACCATGACGACCACGACCACGACGACGTTTGATCAGCATGCTCATGCGCAGAATCAGCTGAACGCTCGTCCGCAATCCATGCAGCCCAAGTCGAATGTCGCCTTCCCGACGGCAACTCCGGCGCCAGCGCTGCAGCGGGCAGGAACGGGCCGCACGCTAGAGACGAACTCGGTGCCGCAATCGCCTGTCGAGAGCATCGAGGATCGGTCACGCTTTGTCAAGTCGGACATGGGACACGGTGACGATAAGAGGTATTCGACGGGGACGACAGCGACTTTTGGAAGGTGGGACAAGGACCTGCGGATGGCAATGGCAAAGGGTGACGGCGCCAGTCCCGTACGTTGGCTGATGTGGTCCTGGATGGTCGTGCTGACGCTCAGGTGACGCAGTCCAGCGCAGGCAACAACCGCCCGGCCAGCCTTGTTCCGACAGCTGTGCCCAAAAATCGTACAAACGCCCCGCCGCCTTCGTCCTGGCAGTCGGCCGAGCAGGAAAAGTCGAGGCTATACGATGATGCTCGGAATCGGGCCGCCGCCGCACAGTCCGCTACGGGCGCGTCACTGGCAACGCTGGGCCTCGAGGACCTAGGCGCTGCGCCTCCAGAATACGCTCCGCCCCGGCCCAAAATGCCTGCCGAGCAGTACAAAGCCCCGGAGCGGCCGCTGTCCGTGTATGGTGCACGGGGTACCGGATCAAGTGCGGCGGCGATGGCCCAGCCCGAGCCGATCGACGAGGGGCCAGAGACGCCCATGCCCACGAAGCCGTCTGAGAGCAAAGAGCTGGTACAGGCGTATCAGACTGCGGCAGAGGAGAAGGAGCAGCAGAAGAAGCGGTTCGAAGAGGCGCAAGCGCAGCAGCAGAGAACCCAGACCGGCTTGAGCGGGGTTGCCATCGCTGGCGGGGCTTCGCCTGCGATACCGGACGAGGATCCGATTCCGTACGACCAGATTTTCCCAGCGTCGACGTCGGCGGGACCGTCTCAGCCTGAAGTCGCCGTCGGCGGATCATCGACGCAAGCTGCCGTGGCGACGCCGCCTCGGGCCCCGGCAGCCAACGGCGTCGGCAACGAAAAGGAACAGATGAGGCGATTCTACGAGGCTCAGGACCGAGTCGCCCGGGCGGCTGGGCGGTCGCCGGCCCCCTCACCGCCGAGTTCAGTGCGCGGCCACGGTGCCTCGACACCGGTCCCAACGGCTGCTCCTGCTCTCAGCGAAAAAGAGCAGATGAGGCGGTATTACGAGGCGCAAGATCGGGTTGCCCAGGCAGGCGGTGCGCAAGGGTCTGCGACACAAGCACCTGGCGTCGTTTCGGCGGAGTCATCGCCTGCACGTGGCGCTAGTGGCAGTCAATCGAACCAAGCATCGGTTCCGACGGTCCTGAGCGAGAAGGAGCAAATGCGGCGGTTTTACGAAGCGCAAGACCGAGTTGCACAGGCCTCTCAAGCAGGACAAGCCGGCTCGACCCATGGATCGCCGGCGGTACCTGGCCCAAGTGCCAATCCCGCCACGCCAGTGCCGAGCGCGATCAGTGAGAAGGAGGAGATGAGGCGGTTCTACGAGGCACAGGACCGAGTGGCTCGTGCCAGCGGACAGTCTGCGGATGGGCACGCCAGGACACCTTCAGTGGATGTCTCGCCGAATACGTCCTACTTCCCGCCAAACAACGCTTTGGCGCCCCAAGCTCGCCCCACGTCGCAGGTGCCAAAAGCAGGATCGACCGGGCTGGGAATACAAGGTGGACCGCCCATGTCTGGCTTGAGCGAGAAGGAGCAGATGCGGAGATTTTACGAAGCGCAGGATAGGGTCATCCGTGCTGCGGGCGGGCAGTCATCCCCGATGGTCAGCTCGCCGTCCGCAATGGACGATGCGCCGGGGTATGAAGCCCCGCCACAAGCCGGGCCGTCCAACGGGACCACGGCGCCCCAAGCTCTTGCGTCCCCGGTGAGATCGCCGTACCCGTCAGCCGAGGAGGAGAAGGAGCAGATGCGGCGGCGATTTGAGAATGCTCAGGCGGCGGTGGAGAGGAAGAAGCGGATTTCGTCGCCTCCACCGGTGGATCACCTTGCACAAACAAACACCCCGCCGGACTCGCCCGTTGTCCGCCGAGACCCCACGATCAAAGCGGGCAAGGCGAAGGCGCGGACCAGTGGGGGATTCGCAGCTGCGGCGGTACCAACCGGTCCGCC
>CAUG01000683.1:168770-222578 GCA_000442785.1 Papiliotrema flavescens NRRL Y-50378
ACCAACGAAACCGCCCAAGGAGTACATCAACTTGCTCAGTCCGGTCGGGGAGCCTGGGCCGAGCTTTGCGCGGATGGGGATGGAGATGAACAATGCGGGGGCTAACGGGTCTGGCGCGTCGGGCGGCGGGGTATAACCGGCTAGGCGCGGGCATGAGCAGACACAATTCGTGCACGATCTCAGTGTAATGGCATGCATCGTGCTGCGGGCGTGATGGGTGCACATATGCGTCAGAGATGCCTTACAACGTGCCGTTCTCAGCAATGATCTCGGCCTTTTTGGCCTCCGCAGCGGCGATCTTCTCCTTTCTCTTTGCCGAGACGGGCTCGTATCCTCGGGACGTGTACAGCTCCTCTGCTCGTCCAGCGAGGTATCCGTACTTCTCGGGGTTGGTGTAGTATTCTGCGGTCAGTCACGGTCCAGGTGACGCAGCGAAGGGGAGGCCCATCTGCGAGGCCACGCTCCGCACTCACCGATATCCCTCCTCTTCGTGGGCCAAGCGGGTCGGATCGCCCGCGCACCCTCGAACGCATCCGGGTGGATCTCCGCGCGCAGCGACAGCTCGTTGTGGTACACCGCGACGCACGTCCCTCCGGCCTTGATCACTGCCTCGGCCGCTTTGGGCGTGAACCGCGAGAGGTGGATCGTCAGTGCCGGGAAGGGGAGATCGGGGTCGGGGCCGCCCGCGAGTGTGATGCCGTAGTATTTGCCGATACCGTGGACCATGTTGGTCTTGATGGCGTGGTAGATGGTGAGCGTCTCTTTCGGGTCGAATCGGCCCTTGGCGATCCAGCGCTGGACAGTCGAGATCTTCAAGGGGTAGTAGGTTTTGCGGTTGCTGCTGTGAGCACTGGTCTTGTACGGCGAGGGTCTGGTAGGGGGACGAGGGTATGGTAGGGACGAGGGGATGAGGGTATGGTAGGAAGAGGCGAGTAAAGGTGGCGCCCGTAGCGATAGGGTATGACACTGAAGAGAGCATGCGCACGGGTTGATGAATCCACGCTTCGGTATCCGCCTGTACAGAGGCGTCTGACCTCCCTCGAATCCAAGGTACGGGTTGCCCGTCCCGCGGGCCTTTGCACCCTTGTGACCTCGTCCAGACGTGTGTCCACCACGCTTCGATCCCACACCACGTCCCACTCGCTGCTTGTTCTTTGCTGATCCGGGTATCGGGCCCAGGTGCTCCAGGACCGCATGTGACGAGGCGCGGGTGGGGATGGAAAGGGGCGAGGGGCGGAACGAAGGCAGGCTGCGTGGTGTTGAGGCGATCTTTGGGCGGAGCGCCGGGATGAGTCGGGAGGATGAGGCCCGGAGGGTGTTGGAGATGCTGCCTATCGAGCTGAACATCATGCTGGTCGGATGTCGCGGGGTGAATGCAGGCGCTGATGGAGCGAGTTGATCAAGAGGTCTGTCCAGGTCAAGTCTCGAAATGTCGAAATCGCAGAATGGCTCAGGTCGAGCGGGATCAATTCTGGGACGAGCAGCCATTGCTTCTTCGGGCAATCTTGACAGAGCGTCCTGCTTGCCACTGTCACGAGCGTTGTGGGCGGGCCGTCGAGGACACTACAGAGCAGGTGCCAGTGCATAGGGCCCGGGAGAGTAGAAGATACATGACAACAGCGTGAGGGGTCATTACAAGGTCGTAAAAATCTGCAAGCGTCTCTAGTGAGGGATATTCGCAATCTCCTCCCGGACCGTCTGGGCACGCTGGGCGCGCGCAAGCTGGGCTGGAACAGTCTGTCGTCAGTGCAGTGCGTGGTCATCAGGTAGAAGCGCCCACCTTGGTCAGCTCCGCCATGTTCTCCGCGACCTGCTCAAATGTCTTTAACGTCTCGGCGTGACGCGGGGGTCGAGGGATCTCCGCAGCCTTCTTCGCCGTCGTGTCTGAAGCGGTCAGCCCGTGATTGTATTGACACAGAGACGTGACCCACCATCCTCGTCGTCGCCTTCCGGTAGCCATTCGGCATGTTCTCGCCGTCGCTCGATATCGCGTTCCAGCTCCAGCAACTGCGACGGGCGTTGTTTCCGTTGATCCGAGACGATGATCTCCCACTCGACTCGTTCGGCGTTGAGGGCCCACAGATTCCGATCCAAGACCTCGTCGAACGGCTCGGTCGCTGCTGGTCAGCTCGGCCCATGGGCAAACGAGCCGCCTCACCTTGGACAAACTTGTCGTAGTCGTGCCCGTTGACCCGCAGGTTATGCGAGGCTATGTCCCACATCGAAGCCCGGATCTGCGCATCAGCTCGCGCACGAGATCCACAAACCGAGCGGCCGACCTTGTCCATCCTCGCTTCGACCTCCTTGCGCACCCGCCTGGACGCTTCTCCGTCCTTTCCGCCTGGTAACGACGCCAGGCGCATCTCCATCGATGCTGTCATCCCTCTCTCGACGTTGTCGCGTATTCGGAGCCAACCCGCTTCCGTCTCGATGGCGATGCGTTGCGGCTCGTCCATGGGCGGCATGGTGACGATGGTGGAAGGGGTAAAACTGAAGGCGCAAAGCGCGCTTGACTTTGTTGTTGTTGACCTCATCGATGGCCGCTTACGTAAATGAATGGTCAATTGACTTTCTCCGGCTCTTGGTTGACATCATCCAACTTGCTCCTCCCGATACTCGCGCATATGTCGCACTGGTACTTTGCATCTGATCGAGATAACCATGTCCGAGTCGTCAGATGACTCTGCTCGCAAAGGACCAGCAGCGCCCACCCACCTGTCCCGCTTCGGCAGTATGCCCTGGTCCCAGACCGACATCGCTTCCTCCTCGTCCCTCGCCCGCGCCAGTGCACCCCCGGCATTCGACACGCAGGGCAAGCTGAATCGGCGTGTGTGGGTGCTGGAGCAACAGATACGAGAGGTCGAGGCGTCGATCGGCGCGGAGAGGGCCACGTGCCAAACTTTGCGCGATCGTGTGGCAGAGTTGGAGAGCGAAGTGAAGGCTGCCGAGGGGCGGGCGGTAGACGCGGAAGAAAGGGAGCAGCAGGCGCGCAGGGATATGCTCGGCGAGATGGCCGCCGAGGCGTCACAGCATGTGGACTTGGCTGTACAGCTGGAGGACGCGAAGGATAGCTGGCGGAGGGAGAAGGCGGAGCGTAAGAGGCTGGAGATCGAGGTGGAGCAGCTCAAGGCGCAGAGGTTGGAACTCGGCGCTGAGCCGCGGAGTACACTTGTCGCCGATCCGCTGGCGGAAGTTGCCCGCAAGAGGTGAGGCGCATCACATTGACACGAAGATGAGCCGTAGCTGACACGCAGCCCTCGCGCAGTGCTCCGACCTAAGGACATCAACATCACGCCCACCACTCCGAGCAAAACGCGACCCCTCGCCGTCCCTGGCGACGACGCTGAGCTGAAGCTTGTCACACCCAAGCGCTCACCAACGACGTCGATCGCCGCGCACTATGCTCGCCTGGAGGAGCAACACACGGCGCTTCGGGCCGAATATCGAAAATTACACGCGCGCTACCTTGAGGATTTGAAGCACTGGAAGGAGTACAAGATCGCTGAGACGGCTCGGATCGACGCGAAGAAGGAGCGCAGGGCGGCGAAAAGGGAGGCGAGGGGTGCGTTGGGTCAAACAGCAGGCGCACGGGACAATAACAACGCTGAGCCTTTCGTGACGGGTGGGTGTGAGTCGGGCCCGGACTCGATCAGCGGGGCGACTGGCAACCCCGCTCAGAAGGACATGGAGCACAACGGACACGCTGGACAACCCGCCGAGTCCACCCAAACGGCAAGTCAGCCGCGCTCGAGCCAGATTAGCGAGGAGGGCGTGTACGAGGATGAAGAGGCGGTGGTTATTCTTCCTCAACGCCGATCAAGCCAGCGGATCAGATCACAGTCCCAACGCACACCCAAAGCCGCCAGTCCCGTCAAGACGCGGCCATCGATCAAGACGGAGCGGGTCGTACAGGACGTTGCCACGCCTACAGCAGGGCCGTCGAGTCGGGTGCGGGTGCCAGTGGCTGCACGCACCACGCCATGGCTCGGAAACGACCAGACACCGACCAAGACTAGTCCGCTTACGCGATCGAGACGCAAAGCTCGCGTCGACTACGACGACGAGGATATTTTTGGCGATGGGGACGAGGGAGATGTCACGCCGGCCAATGCTGCCATGCGAACTCCACTTGTCCGTGACCGGGGTGGTGGGATGGATACCTCTTTGCGGACCTCGACGCTGCGAAGGGCTGTCGCAAAGGCGGAAGTGGGGAAGATCGATAGCACGGAGAGCTCTCGGAAACGCAAACCCATCGACCTGGAGAACGTATCGCCGGCAGAGAAAGCAGCCGAGCTGAAGCGGTTGAGCAAGATGACGAGTAAGCAGAGGAGGGAGTATTACGCGGAGTATAAGGGTTCTGGAAGGTACCTGCCGCCTGAGGAAGTGTGAGTATTGAGGCCACGCGTCGAAAAAGCTCATTGTCAGACGGTATGGCGTATATGAGGACTACGAGATCGATCCCGCCGAGAATGAGGGGGAGAAATATCAGTTCCACGATGTCAAACGCCAAAGGACGGAGCGCAAGCAGATGCACGGAGGGGACTGCGAGTGCTGCCAGGCGGTGAGCTGCTGGGAGATGATTTCGGACCCAGCTGACGGAAGTACTACCAAGCTATCGGGCCGATCCCGCGCTTCAACCAGGCGCCAAAGTGGAGCGACGATTCTAAGACGGGCGAGGGGGAGTCTTCACGGGAGGCCGAGATGCGAGAGCACCGGAATCAGGTGTCGAGGCATCGCGAGACGGTCAGCTAATCAGTGCGAATGCTGGCAGGAACTGACAGGCAGTGGAGAAGACCACCTACGCCACCGGGGTACTGGGCGATTGGCTTCCCCGGGACCCAGCTCGTGCGTGAGCAGAATGAGCTGGCCGATCAGATGCATCGGAAGAAAGAGGCGGATATACACCGCGAGGCGATGTAAGCTGGCTGATGATTTTCTTCGGCCTTACAGCTGACGTGCAGGCACAAGGACAGCAAATGGCGGAAGAAAAAGGGCGCGTCGGGGCTGCCGGAATGACAGGGGTCTTTTCTAGGGAGACACTTTGAGGACCCCTCGCCACGTTGACTTCCCACGCGGCGCATATACAAATACCACATTCCAGAGGTACCGTGTATGATCACGCTATGACGACCAAAGTGCCATGAGCAGAAGATGGCCACTGCCATGCTCAGTATGCATCGACTACACGGTTATGATCGGGGAGAGCAGGGTGTGTGGATTCAGCGGCGTTTGATTGGCTCGGGCGTGATCGGACCCAAATTCAGTGCACCACCACTCACCGGCTTTGACCGCTCGAGACTCACCATCGATCATCGGTTTCTCGATTTACACGCTGCGACGACGTCTCTGCTACCTCTCTTTCCACCCTACATACCCCTGTAATCCTCCCAACTCACCATGATCAGGTTACCGCGGGCGCTCGCTCGACAGACGCCGTCGCTCAAGGCTAAGAACGTCCGATCTTACGTTGTTGCCTCGCAGACGCAACGGGCAAAAGAGGCGCCTGTGAGTCACCGCTCCGCCGCTCGAATCCTCGATCGCGCGGCGAAAAGGATAGAACGGGCGAGTGCTGACTGGACAGAACTTTGGACAGCACAAGGGATATCCGGTCATTGACCATGAGTGAGTCGCAGGCATGGTCGGTGGAAAAGAAGCTGACGCCCAGGTTCGACGCGGTTGTTGTGTGAGCCGGAGTTTGCCGTGCTGTGTGTGCAGAGCTGACGTGTAGCGGTGCTGGTGGAGCCGGTCTGCGAGCCGCGTTCGGTCTTGGTACGTACATGCCTGGGATTGATGCGATGTCGCGCTGACAAGCAGCCGAGGGAGGACTGAAGACTGCTTGTATCACCAAGCTCTTCCCGACCCGATCGCACACGGTCGCTGCTCAGGGTGGTGTTAACGCCGCTCTCGGTAACATGACGGAGGACGACTGGAGGTGGCACATGTGAGTGATGCGACGCGGTTGGTAGCGAATGCTGACAACAGGTACGACACGGTCAAAGGATCGGACTGGCTCGGAGACCAGGATGCTATTCACTACATGTGTCGAGAGGCCCCCAACACCGTCGTCGAGGTGAGTCACACAGCCCGGCGCGTGGTGCGCAGCTCACGGTCAGCTGGAGCACTACGGTGTCCCGTTCTCGCGAACCAAGGAGGGCAAGATCTACCAGCGAGCTTTCGGTGGACAATCGCTCAACTTTGGAAAGGGCGGACAGGCTTACCGATGTGCTGCCGCCGCTGACCGAACCGGCCACGCCATCCTCCACACCCTGTACGGACAGTCTCTCCGACACAACACCAACTTTTTCATCGAGTACTTTGCCCTTGACCTGTTGATGCAGGACGGCGAGTGTGTCGGTGTCATCGCGCTCAACCTCGAGGACGGAACGCTTCACCGATTCAGGTCGCACAAGACTGTCTTGGCTACGGGCGGTTACGGTCGAGCATACTTCTCGTGTACCTCTGCCCACACTTGTTCGGGTGATGGAAACGCCATGGTTGTTCGAGCCGGTCTGCCTCTGCAGGACCTCGAGTTTGTCCAGTTCCACCCGACTGGTATCTACGGTGCCGGATGCTTGATCACCGAGGGATCGCGAGGAGAGGGTGGATACCTGCTCAACTCGGAGGGAGAGCGATTCATGGAGCGATACGCCCCGACCGCCAAGGACTTGGCCTCGCGAGATGTCGTCTCGCGATCGATGACGCTTGAGATTCGAGAGGGACGAGGTGTCGGACCGGAGAAGGACCACATCTACCTGCAGCTCAGCCACTTGCCCCCAGACATCCTCCACGAGCGACTTCCCGGTATCTCCGAGACGGCCGCTATCTTTGCTGGTGTGGACGTGACGAAGGAGCCCATCCCGGTCCTCCCGACCGTGCACTACAAGTGAGTCGGCGCGGAGGATACTGGTGCTGACCGGCAGCATGGGTGGTATCCCGACCAAGTACACCGGAGAGGTCCTCACCGTCGACTCGAACGGAAAGGACCAGGTCGTCCCGGGACTGTACGCCGCCGGAGAGGCCGCCTGTGTCTCGGTTCACGGTGCGAACCGACTCGGCGCCAACTCGCTCCTCGACATTGTCGTCTTTGGTCGAGCATGTGCCAACCACATTCGGGAGACGCTCAAGCCGAACACCCCGCACAAGCCGATGAAGGACGACCTCGGCAAGGAGAGCATTGCCGAGCTGGACCGAGTCCGAACCTCGACTGGACCCAAGTCGACCGCCCAGGTCCGACTCGCCATGCAGAAGACGATGCAGAACGACGCCGCCGTGTTCCGAACGCAGGAGTCGCTCGACAACGGTGTCAAGGGCATGTCTGAGATTTACGGCCAGTACGACGACATTGGAATCAAGGACCGATCGATGATCTGGAACTCGTGAGTGGCGTCATGGCAGGACATGTGCTCATTTTAGTGACCTGGTTGAGACGCTCGAGCTGCGAAACATTATGCAGAACGCTGTGCAGACGGTGGTTTCCGCCGCGGCGCGACAGGAGTCCCGAGGTGCGCACGCCCGAGAGGACTTCCCGGAGCGAGACGACGACAAGTGGATGAAGCACACCCTGTCCTTCCAGCGAGACCCGAACTCGCCCGAGGTCGAGCTGCAGTACCGAGGGGTCATTGCGAACACGCTGGACGAGGCCGAGTGCAAGCCCGTCCCGCCTTTCAAGCGGTGAGTCGAGGGTGATGTGTTGCGGATGTGTGGCTGACGAGGCAGAACGTACTAAGCGGTCAAAACGGCGATGTGCGCTTTGAGGGTTCAGGAGACGTTGTGGGGAGAAGAACGAGAGGGGAACGCATTTCTTGACTCGGTCGACATGTGTCGACTGATGATGTACTGGTACGATGTCATGCAGAAACATTCAGCTCGACCAAGGGGTTTTGTGCAAGTTTCTCGCTGGGGTGGTCTTCACCCTTCTCGAGTGCGGCTTATGCTTCTTCATGCCCAGCCTCCAGCAAGCTCGGCTGGAGGAAGGGAAATGTTCAAGCCTAGTCGAACGCTGTGAGTCAAGCGCAAGGTGAATAGAGCACGCCAGAGACAGGATTTAGGGGGTTAGATAGCCATCCAGATACATGCGTCTAGCAACAGCATCGCTAAGCCAACCAAGCCAAGATCCCCTCCACCAGACGAGCCGATGCGCCGCCAAAGTCTGCGGGAGTGATGCACGCTTCCGAGTGGAACCCGCCCTTCTCCTCCTGCACGTGCACATCCACCCCTTCCTTCCTCGCCGCGGCTGCAAGGTCGCGGCCCGGGAGGTAAAACCACTCGGCCGTGCCGACGTGCACGAGAATTTTTGTGCGTGCCTCGGCGAGCTGCTGCAGAGTAGCGACGAGGAACGGGGAGGTGATGTCCGTGGAGGGGGAGACGAGGGGGTGGTGCGATGAGAGGCGGATGAACATGTCGTGTGAGAGCCATTTCTCAAGGGGCAGTTCGGGAGAGACGGCCGTGGCGGGTGCGTTGTCGGGGAGGCCTACGCGCTCGTACTTTGCCGACAGGGCGTCGAGCTGGCGCCTAAAGCGCGTGGGCAGAAGCGGATGGGCGAGACGACCGAGCCTGACGCAGAGAGCTTGGCTTGCCTGTTTCGCTGCGGTCGACCAGAGCTCGAGGTCGCTCGCGAAGGGGTCAGGACGGGAGGGGACGATGGGGTAGCGGGCCATGTAACACCTCGCGGCGTTGAACAGCTGAGGCGTGTCGACTTGGTCCGGGTATACGGGCTTGAGCACAGGCGGCAAGGCAAGCCACGGCTATCGTCAGCTGTGGCGTGCAAGAGACAGGGCGGACGAACCGAAATCATGATCGCCCGGCCGGGGACACCGAGCGCTCCCATGCCCAGCTTGTCAAGCACCGCCAGGTACGCAAGGACACTCCACGTCAGGCCCCCGCCGGCGGAGTCGCCCATGACAATGATGTCTGCCGCGCTGTAGCGGGTGCGGATATCCGCGTAGACCGCGAGGGCGTCCAAGAGCGGAACGGGAAAGCTGCGCTCCTTGTCGAGTGACTTGCGTACATTGGGCGCGTAAATGGTGTAGCTCTCCTCGGAGCCGAGCTTCCTCGTGTGGAGCCGGCGGGCGAGGGAAAAGATGAATGGATGGGCGAGAGGCGTGCCGGTCACGTAGCCCCCTCCAGCGAGGAACAGGATCGCTTTGCCCTTCCGGCCGTCAAATGCGGTGTCATCGCGCGCCGACGCAGTTGAATCGAAGCCGAGTGTGAACGTTGTGATGAGCTTGACCGGAGCTTGTCGGAGAGCGCCTATGCGGTATGAATTGTCTAGGGGCTGTATCGTCGTCTCGCCGTGTACGAAGTGTCCGCCGCCGGATGACGGCCAGCCGCTGACGAACTCGACGAAACGGCACGTCGTGCGCGTGAGCCAGCGCGCACCATCCTCGTCCGACTCTGGGGCGTTTCCAATACCGGTGATGGCCCAGACGATCGTGCCAACAGTGTACACCATGTAGCCCCGCCACATTGCGCGAAACCACGAGCACCTGGGCGGGAGGTTGTCGGGGTGGATCGCGAGCAGAATGTCATGACTCGTGAGCGTCCTGAGGACGATCGACAGCGGTACGAGGAGGGTGATAAGGGGAATGGCGACTGTGAACGTGTAAACCAGGAAGATCAAGCGGATGAGCCATTGCGCCGGATGAGATGGGGGTATGATGAATAAAATAGGGGGGATGGGTAGTTGGAAGACCTCGGGCGACCAGGCCATCGTGTCGGTGTCGCACTCGAGCAAAGTTGCCCTTTTCTACACGTCGACTATATGTACACCTTCAGTCCTGCAGCACGCAGCGACGTCACAGTGAGGTGGCCGCGAGGTGCTTTTACGAGGCGTGTTTTGGGGTATGGCCGGGTAAGAAGTACAAACTAAGAAGCAATTCCCGGTGTGTGCGCACCCTCTTGCACATCCTGGCGAGCCCCGAATCGGACCGTTTGGGTCAGCGTGACGATGACCATCGTGATTGCATGCCGATGGGCGAGGTGAAGGTTGATCTCATGCGCGCCAGCGCCTCGGTTTTGCATGCTGATCACCTAATTCGCACTGAAAGGCACCCTCTGGGTATGTCACACCCGGTCTCAGCGGCCACGTTTCGGGGACGTCATCCTGCATGGACCATTGGGCCAGACACACGCAAATGGGGCAGATCCACGACGGCAAGCCCGACAGGTTGCATTGCACCAGCTGCATCGCCCAGGCACTGCCTCTTGGCTGATGAATCGATGTCAACTTGATGTCGGCTGTGCATGCTCTGTTGATGTCTGCGTGTCTGCCAGCGTGTGGGCGTAGTGCGAGAGCGGGAGCTGCGGAGGCTGCGCGTTCCTGGCAGCCACGCAAATGATGACGTAACGGCATGTTGGCCGCTCGTATACGCCGTTTCGCCCAAGTCACACATTATATAGCACAAGGGGGTCTCTGTAGCGTTGATCTACATTGCCTTTCACTTCACTGGACAACTCAATATGGCCAGACCACCATCTTGTGAGCTACTCAGCGCACCGACTACGGCGTGACGCTGACGCGAAGCCACCTCCGATGTCCTGCTCTACTTCTTGGCCATCTTCCTCCCGCCCGTTTCGGTGTTCATGAAGCGAGGTGCGCTCTGCCATGTCGTCCCTTTGTCCTCGAGCTGACGGCCAGGATGTGCCGCCGACCTCTTGATCAACATCCTGTTGTGGGTTCTCGGATGGATCCCGGGTGTGCTCCACGCGTGGTGGATCATCAGCAAGTACGAGACGCCGGCGAGGACGTATTAGATGCGGATAGCAGGTTCAGCGTGCAGACCGGATGAAGTGTTGTATGTATGTTATGGACAAGCTCCTTTCAGCCCTCGTATGGGTGTGTTGCGCGGAATGTTTCGAAGGATAAGCGGCTCAGCGAAGCCGACGAAATTCGGCGGAGAAGCCTCGATGCTGAATCGCTCAACGAGGACTGCAGAGGAGGAGCGCCATCCCGCCAATGCGCACTCATTCCACGACAATACATTCAAGCTGGCTATTGATACATTCTGATCGCGCGCAATTCTTCAAGCTTGGGCAAATCCCGCGGCAACAGGCTGACCCGAACGCGGATCCACCTCTGCCAAGAACCCATAACTCCACAGCTGGACCGCGTCGCCTTCCGTGCCCGTCGGGGAGATCGCTCCGAGATCGCCAATGGTGAAGGTGTTGTTGGCACCGTCGAACACGGGCGACAAGACCTCGGTGTAGAGCGCGGGTGCAGAACCCTGAATCGACGTCCAGAGTCTGGCTTGCGCCTGGGTGAGCGCCTCAGTGAGCGCCGAGTCGGAGCACCAAGAGGGCTGGTCACCTCCGAGCGTGGTCTGCAGTTGAGTCGAGTTGGACAGGCCGCACAGGCCGAGCTGGCGCGAGATGCCAGACGCCATGAGCCCTTGCTGCCAAGACCAGGACACCGCGCCGTGGTATTGTACGTTGGAGAATACCTGCGGGTGAGTGAGGCGCGGCGCTCGTGGAGCTCACCTCGATGTTGGTTGTGTTGGTGTCGTAGGCTGCGTTGGCCACGACCAGGCCGACGTTGGTGAGGAGGCCTGATCGTCAGCTGACTCTGGTTGCGAAAGGCTTACCCCTTGGGTATGGCTGCAGCGCTTCGACAGTCGCCTGGATCAGACTCGAGGAGACGTTGTTGCCGTATAGTAAGGCAAAACCGAGATCGGAGTGCAGCACCTGGTCTCAGCTCGGAGACCGTGTCTCATTGAACCCACCTCGACGGGACTGAAGTCGGCCTTTAGCGACAAGGCGTAGAACGTGGATGTCCCGTTGCCGCCGATAAGCTGGGACATTTCGTTCCATCCCAGATCGGTACTGCTGTTCGAGCTGGCCGAGCCGTTCAAACTGCCTCCACCGTACAGGAGCGCCTCGGACAGATTCGCTTTTTGCACATAGTTGTTGAGGGACGACGTGGCGTTGTCCGACGCAATGTTCACTGCGAAGAGCGGTAAGACATTGGTCTCCCACACATCGGCGTAGGCACTGGCGTTGGAGTAGTTTGCCGGGAGGATATTGGCCGACGCGAGCGTGGCGATTGCGCGGAGTGCGGCGGGGATGAGTGCGGCTGATCCGGTCAGCACGGACGTCGGCACTGCACAACTCACTCTCAACATCGAAGGGGTAGATGCCATACCCAAGGCCCGAGCTGCTGTCACGCCAGTTGCCCACCACGGGGTCTCGGATCGGTACCAAGTTCTCCTTCCTCGGATCTTCCGCGAAGGGCTTGGAGAGGTTCAGCACATGGTTGACGTTCTTGATCAACAGTTCCTGGAACGTGCCGTTCTTGAGCGGCGAGTCGCGCGCCAAGAACGCCTCGGAGCGATTGGCACCTTGGGGCGTCGTCAAGAAGTAGTCTGCCAGCACGGGCAGGAGCAAGAAATCGGTGTCGAGCATGACATAGTTGTAGTAGGGCGTGTTGCCCAGCTCCGACTGGTTGTTCTGGATATTGACAAACGAGGCGTAGTCGCCGATGGTCTCTTCGTGGCAGATTGTGCCGGTATCATTGGTGCGCTCGATGACCGCACCGAGGATCGCTTCGGCCGCGGTGGGAGAGATGACAGGAAGCAGGAGGCGCAGAGCGAGGAGCGTGTCACGGCCAAAGTACGTCAGGAACCGCCAGCCGCCCGCGAGGAACTTGTCCGAGTAGGATAGGAACGATGTCTGGTCGGCGATTGAAGACCCCGGTCCTTGAATAGCCGACAACACATTGCTCAGCACAGAGGTAGAGTTGTCGGGAGCGGAAGTGAGAAACAGCGCCGAGCGGTCCAAACCTTCGAGCTCGAGGTAGGGGGTTTCTGGGGTGGTGCCGGTCCAGTTGAACGAGGTGAGGAAGTGCAACGAGGCGTTGATACCTGGGGTTGACAGTGTGAGGGATATGTCGGGCGGAAGTGTCTCATTCTGAGAGGGAGTCACGTTGAATGCGCCCCCGCTGAGCACGTCGAATGAGAGGTACTGCACCGTGGTGCCGTTTATCCAGTTGCGAACGAGCGTGACGGACGTGTCGTTGTAGTCGCCCAGGGTGTAGTTGAAGATCTTGTTGGTGACGTTTCCCCCAGACTCGACGTAGTCGCGCAGCGTCCTGACGCTCCCGACTGCAGGTTAGCCGTGTTGACCGGTGGGAGCTTAGAGTGCTTACTAAGCGTTACACCGAAAGTCAGGTCCGCGGATACAGAGATCTCCCCCTCGATACCGGTCTGGTTGTCCGAGCCCTCGTATGACTTGAGCGAGCCATTTGTCAGGCTTGCGCCGAGGGTTGCGTTTCCCGAGGCGTTTGAAGCGGAGGGGACAAAGTAGACCAGGGCGCCGGTATTGCCATTGGGGAATGCCGCGATGAAACGGCTCGGCGCTGAGGCGGAGGATGAGCTGTGCGTGAGACTCAAGCTTTGATTGGGAGAACATCGCCCTACTCGGACAAGAGGACTTGGGCGGAAGTGACGTTGTCCCGGTAGACGTAGTTGTTGTAACCGGCGAACGTGACCGGTCCAAATTGCAGGGTTGAGCTGGCATTTTGCGCCCAGGCTGTCCCGAATAGCCAGCTTGCAGCGAGAAAGTCCGTCGTGAATCTCATCCTGGCAAAGTGTGAGCAGTCTGCAAGGACGAAGGGTAGATGGTCAGTCGGTCAAAGTGACGAGTGGGCACCGCTTCACGCCCTCATGACGGGGCCTCTTCGGGGCAAGCCAGATGCCGAGCCCATGCGGGTCGGTGGTGCAATTATACGTGCCTGTCCCGAAGTGCGTTCGTCCGCTGGGTACCCGGGACGAGCCGTCGCGTGACCTGCTCGTCGAGTTGCTGAGTTGAGCTAGAACGACGCAGCTGTCGCGAGCCACAAGTCATGGGACGAGCAGCGGGCGTAGGTGACGTCACTGAGCATACAGCCCGCGGCGACCGCCGAATCTTCGAGCCGAGACAACCGAACCTTTCGGGCTGCCAGTCGATTGCTAGCCGTTGGTCAACCAGTCCTCATAGCTCGCATTTCGACAGCATGCGGTCGTTACGAGTTCTCAGGACCGTCGTGAGACCATCGAGACTCACCAGCGCTCCCGGAACCATCGCTCACTTCTCTTCGCTCGCTAGACAGACAGTTCAGGCGCCACGCTACCCAGCCGTGTCCTCGACTCTCACCCTGCACCGGTCGTTCCATCAGTCACATCGCAGACAGGACGTCTTCTTCCTCGCACTCCCGGCTCTCAAGAGCTCGCTACTGAACGTGACGCGGTTTACGCTCATCTTCCTTCCGTTTGTGTTTCGCTACAAGCTGTGGAAGAAGTACAAGAAGACGTCGTATTTGCTTATCCAAATACCGGTGAGGCGGGCGTGAGGTTATGTTCGCGCTGACCGGGCAGATCTTCGCGATATGCATCGTCTTCGCCTTGGGATTAGACCAGAGCCCACACTCGGGCCGCTGGCGATTACTTTTGATGTCGGAGAACGAGGAGATGGCTTGGTCGAGGCGCAAGTGCGTAATAGCTTGGGAACGTAGCGTATCGCTAAGACCAGACATCAGGATGTACTGAAGAACGACGGCGCTCTGCTTCTTCCGCCGGATGACAAACAATCTCGTCGAGTAGAGCGGGTGACATCTCGGTTAGTCACCGCGCTGGAGGAACAGCAGCAACACGTGGTGTGCGACGCGGCGGGCACGCCCAGGTCGTCGGATCTCAGCCGGGTCATTTCGGAGAGGGAGGCCTCAGCAGGGAGAAGCTTGGAGGAGCGTTTCAAGCCGAGCGGAGTGGCGCACAGTTCCTTTATGCCTTTCCGGCCGGCGACGAGCAACCCGCTCAAGAAGCTCGAGGCGGCGGACTGGAATTTATACGTGATCGACTTGGTAAGCTGCGGTCTGTCGAGGTGAAAAGAGCTGACGCGCAGCCGCAACTGAATGCGTTTGCGTTACCGAGCAGGGATATTTTCGTGTACACTGGTTTGCTCAAGACGCTGCCAGACGACGACGCGATGCTGGCGGCTGTTCTGGCTCATGAGATTGCGCATGTCACAGAGCGCCATAGCGTTGAGAACTTGGGCGTGAGTACACGCTAAGGCACATATCTCTGAGCTGATCGTCAGTTCCTCAACGTCGCGGCTGTAGCCTTTGACGTCTTGCGAGGGATATCCTTTGCGCTTACTATTTCGTTCCCAATGTGAGCCAAGTCAGGAGCTGTGGTTGTTGAGCTGATCGACAGGATTACCGACTCGGCGGGGATGTTCATCAACTGGCTAAACGACATTGTCGCCCAGCGGGCCTACTCGCGCAAGCTGGAAATGGAGGCGGATGCGGTCGGGATGGACGTAAGCTGTTGATGCGGGCGTGATTGATCTGACGGCAGCTGATGGCGATGGCGGGATACGACCCGCGCGCGGCTCTGGACCTGTGGGAGCTGATGGCGTGCGTCGAGGAAGATGCGCGGAATACGGGGCAATCGACCAACGTGGAGAACCGCTTTGCGTTGCTCAGGACACATCCTACTTCTGAAGACCGGCAAGACGCCTTGCAGAAGGATTTGGACGGCGCGATGCGGCTATGGAAGGAGCATTCGCCAAAAGTGCGGGCGAAACTGAGGCGCGACCGGGATTTGGCAATGAAAGCGAGGGCAGCGGAGCCGGGCGGTTCAGAAGTGACCGCAGCTTGAGCGGACCCAAGTTGTAGATCATGACCATGACGACGCGTGTATGTATGTACACGATGCACGGGCTAGGCTTCAAACTGTTCACGCGCATGGCTCTGCATATACACCTACCCTCCGTATCCACGGCACGTACGGCGGAAGCAATTTGACCGGCGGCCGTGGCCGGCTATGACTCTGGCCCGGAAATCGCCTGCAGCGTGTTCTGCCAGTCACCTTTGCATATACCACCCTTTCGCACACGGCACGGGCCCCAGCATGCTTCGTTCTCTCGCACGCACAGGAGCAAGAATGTCCGCTCGGTCATCGGCATCGAATGCTACCGCTCTGCAAGCGGCGGGTCGGCTCGACACGATACAACGACACCTTTCGTCCTCGTCGTCGGCGTCCAGCCCCAGCGGAGGGGTGCAGAGGTTGACGGTCTTTGGGGCGGGGCTCATGGGCGCTGGGATCGCTCAGGTCGGGGCGCAGAATGGCTTGAAGGTGAGTGAGGGTGGGAATGTGGACGAGGGCTGAACGCAGGTGGTGCTCTCGGACGTAACGGACAAGGCGCTCCAGTTGGTCGGATGGTGATCTCGCGCCGTGCCGAGGCTGACCGCAGGAATGGGCTGAATATCATCACGAAGAGCCTCGGGCGCGTGGGAAAGAAGGCCCAGCCGGACGATGTTGAGGGCTTCACGAAGAAGATTATGGCGAATATTGAGACTACCACTGATGCGTGGGTTGCAAGTCTGAATGACGGGATATGGCCGGAGCTGACGCCAGCGCAAAGGCGGTGGAGGAAGCGGACCTCGTCGTCGAGGCGATCATCGAGAGCCTCAAGGTCAAACGCGATCTCTTTGGTTTCCTCGACTCGAAAGCCCGGTCCGCTACGTCTTGCACCTCGTCGCAGCCTCAGCTGACGCGCAGTGAGAGTTGCATCTTTGCGACCAACACGTCATCTCTGTCCGTCAGCGAGATCGCCGAGGCATGCTCAAAAGAGCGACAGGCCCGATTTGCCGGGCTGCACTTCTTCAACCCGGTGCCTGGTGAGCTGAATACGTTTTGGACATCGAAAGCAAGGGCTGACCGCCAGCCATGAAGCTGGTTGAGATCATCCGTACATCGCAAACGTCGAACGAAACCTTTGACGCGCTGCACGAGGTCACGAAGCGGATGGGCAAGAGCCCTGTCACGTGCAAGGATACTCCTGGGTTCATTGTGAACCGGCTGCTGGTGCCGTACATGAGTGAGGGTGTTGTGTCACGACGAAGCCGAGCTGAACAAAAGTGGAGGCGATCCGTATGATCGAGCGAGGCGATGCTACTGCCGAGGATATTGACCAGGCGATGGAGCTGGGTGCGGGGTACCGTGAGTGGTCCATACCCGTTATGAGTCCATGCTGATGTCCAGCTATGGGCGTGAGCTAGCGGTGTGTTGTGTAGATCAGTGCCTGACCCCAGCCCTTCAAACTGCTTGATTTCGTGGGACTAGGTGAGTCGGACGTAGTGCAACGCAGCATCAAGCTCACCCCAGACACGACATCGTACATTGCTAGCGGATGGCGTGAGAAGGCAGCGGCAGATCCCTCAGTCATCAGTCAGGACCTTGTCCGACCAATTCCGTTGTTGGAGAAGCTCGTGCAGGAGGGCAAGCTTGGCAGGAAGAGTGGAGAGGGGTTCCTCAAGGTAAGCCATCTTAAGGGTCGAGTGTCGACCAAGCTGACAGAGAGTACGAGAAGAAGTGAAGAGTGGCATGCATGAGTGATGTGTATGTCGATGCAGATTTTCCATTTTACAAGACCACTGCGAGGTGGCCATGAAGTGTCGAGTTGGCATTGATCATGCCTGATTAGGCGACAGGCCTGGGGTGTGTCGGTGAGGAGAGCATGAGGAAGCCAAAGCTCGGGTTCGCATTTATCAGCGGCGCGGCGGGTCGAAGCAGACGAGGACAGAATGGGGAATGCCAGCAGTAGGCAGTGTACGGTGCGAGTGCGCAGTACAAGGACTACCAGGATGCGGAAGACCAAAGGGCGAGGGGCGTCCTCGCACAAACCGCTCGGTGACCCGGCCATGGTCAACCGGGAAAGCCCGCCACCCCCTTGAGGGCAACGCTCGACCCCCTTTGCCTGTCAGAACGACTTTGGCTTCTTTCTCTCATCATCCAAGTCATTTTACGCATGCCCAACCGTCTTCACCCAACGTCCAAGCCAGGAGGTGGGTCGAGGTTGGCACTCAGCGCTCATAATGCTCATTCAAAGGCTTCGAACCGGGCAGGCCCGCGCGGGTCCCACCCACGGAACCGCTCACGTCAGCCATTGGCCTGCCCAGCAAACCCCCGCCTTCCCGGGTCCAAGGGTCTACTGATCCCTACCCAAAGTTTGCCTACAACAATCCCGCCCTTGACGCCTTGGTGAAACAAGCGCGAGTTGACCCTGTACCGCGTTCGGCTTACGAGAAAACCCCCAGCAAGCTGTCGAATGTCATCTTTTCGAGGGCCGATTTTCCCGCCGTTGTGAGAGGCGGAAGCAGGGAGACGCAGCACCATTCAGACAGGCACGATCGTGGCCCAGCCCACTCCATGAGAGACAGTTACGGCGGGCACACTGTCAGTTTACGCGGGCGGATACCTTCCAGCAAAGCTCATGCTAGTCGCCACCCGAGACTACTGCAAATGTCGCAGACAGGCACGATCTTGGCCCGGCCCACTACATGAGAGACAGTCATGGCGGGTACACTGTCAGTTTACGCGGGCGGGTACAACTCCAGCAAAACTCATGCTAGTCGCCATCCGAGACTCCTGCAAATGCCGCAGCTTCAGCGGTGCCATACAGGTTTGCTTCGACCCGCCGACCGGCGTGGACGCAACGTGGACGCAAAATAACTCGAGTAGGTTATTCTCGTTCCGCAACCGGTGAATCTCGAGGCGAGATTAATGCCAGAAAGCTCTGATCAACTCGCCGTTTGCCCCGATCTGGGCAACTGACGAAGAAATTGCCAGTCTGCCTCCGAGCGAGATGGTAACGATTGTGGGTCTGGCGCTGCAAACGGGGCAAGCTGACTCGTAGTTCTATCCGTCTTTCGAAAGGCCGACCTCTACGCACTGGGATCGCTTCGACCAGGAACAGGCTTTCCAGGAGCTGCACGAGCACTACTGTGTCCTTCTTAGGGCGCACAACAAGCTGTTGGACTGGCAGTTCCAGGTACTCAAATCGAATGAGCTTACATTTGAATTGCATTACGATGGGCTTAGTCAAGCGCACTTAACGCGCGCTTACCTTTCCGACCCCTATACCGACGTCGACGGTCAGGCCATGGTTCGCGTCGCCGCGTGCGGATCGCATCTACGCAGAGCGAAAGTCGCGGTCCGTGTCAAGTCTTTGGGCGAAGGGTCCGTGAGGAGGGCGGGAAGGAGAGTGAGCGGAGAACCTCATACTACATGATTGTACTTTTACGCCCCATTGGCAGGCCCCTTTCCTATTCTCGCGAGCTGTCTCGATCGACGATATCGTTAGACCGCCATATGCATTTACGACACATACATGCCCCTCTCGCGTATTACCCTCACAACGTAGGCTACCTTCCTCTCTCCGTCCCCTCCTCACCTTACACAGCATGGCCCTTCCACTACTCCCACTGAGCCACAGACAGCACTTTACCGGCCACTCAAGACCAGCCTCTTCCGACGAGTGCCCCACCGTGGCAGCTTTGCCTACTCTCGCCCGCTTCGGTCTGGCGCTGTTGCTCTCATTCGTACACCGTGCGGCGCATCCTTCCCTGCGACACCGTCTTACGTCGTGTTCCCCCTGGAGTCCACGCTCTGACGCCCGCTCCAGCAGCCCATGCGTTGCATTTTGCACCCATCCTTACGTACCGTTCAAGAGCGGCGCATGCCTAGCATCTCATATAATCATACAACTCTTAGCGTGTTCCATAGCCGCCCAAGCCCAAGCCCGGGCGCCGCAGCCCACTTCACGTCCTGACGCATCTGCTACCTGATAGCCTAAACCCCTCAACGCACGAGCCGATTACGCATCTGCCCGCTTTGCATTGGACATCGCCGGATGCGACGCCAGGCAGTGCCGTGCAGCTGGCTGTGAGCTAAGGAGTGGGAAAGAACGTGAGCCGACTCACTCGTAGCCGAGCGATGTAGCATTGACCCCACCAATGACATACTCGCCCGCCACGCACGCTCCGCACGCCGTCAGAGACGTCTGCGTGTCCACGCACTGGTCTCAGCCCCTCCTCGACTTCGATTATCGAATGGCTCACCTTATACGTCGCGTCATGACCCAGCACCTTGCACGGTTTGTAGCCTGCCTCGCATAAGCCAATATGGCGTTCCCGGCCCCGTTTGTTTTGGATCACCAGACGGCCCCCTGCTTTGTCCGGTGTTGCGTATTTTGGTGCCTCGAGGCCGTCTTCGGCCGGCTCTGATGTAGTCGCTTCTGGCAGTGCGGTGTACGCGTACCAGCTATCCGCGGCGCATTGCGAGTCGTCTAGCGCGTCCAGGTCGTCTTCCTGGAGACAGAAGCAGTTGTACTCCCCGCGGCCATCTCTCCGCAACACTGCCGTTGCGTCCGATGCGAGGCCGCCGCAGGCTGCAAGACAATCGGCCGCGGTCGGGACGCTTAGGCTGTAGTGATATCGACCGGGAGCTGAGGACGAGCACGACACGACCGAAGATCTCGACGCAAGAGGTATCGGATAAGTCGCGGCGAGGGACCGCGCAGCCAAGAGGACACTCACGCAGATGAAGGTAGTAGGGCGCGACATGGCTGACGAGAGGTCGACTGGGCGAGAGGAGGGGACGGGTGAGCAGCCTTCAATCTACGCGGCTGACCCGACTCGCCTGCAAAAATCGGTCAATGAATGACCGATCGCAACTGTCTTGTTGGAACGTTCTGATGTCGCTCGGTCCGGACTGCGACTACTTGTGCGTGCTGGACATGCAAAACCGAGTGCCAAGGCATATTGGTCTAGCCGGGTTTGCTCGAGTGCCTGACGCCGGGGTTCCGCGTTGACCGACACACAGTGCGTGCATCTGGGGTACATGTTTCGGAAGGCGGGGTGCTTGCTTCCAATCCCTTGGGCGCGGAAGGCAGAACGCCTTGGCGATGACGCTGCACGCGGGAGTGCGAGCAGCCAGGGAAGAGAAGAACGCCTGGGCGATCAGGGACGGAGCACCGGAGCAACTCCATCCAGATTCCCAGACGAGGTGTTGCCTGAATACCGCTTTTGGCACAATCAGCCGATGCGTCAGTTTGCGGCTTCGCGTGATGGTGCATCGCGTTGCTTTCTGCACAGTAACGGGCAAGGGTTGGCGCTTGCCTGCGCATACGGTCGGGAGTGTAATGCTATGCTCGGAGCTGGGACCAAATCTCCCCGAGGCGTTTTACGCCTTCTAAACCAGAGTCTTGTTCGACCCGGTCACGAATCATCCTCTACGACCGGCAGCTGCAGCTGGGGGCGAATAGCACAGACGCCATGTCATATACGGCATTATGATGCATTGTCCACGTATGGAGCCGACCCGCCGTCATCCATCAAGGAGTTGGGGCCGCTCACATTCAACCCCAATCAAACTAATTTTTGGCCGACCTCACAACCCCAGTCCCGACCGGACCGCGTCGGTCAACGGGAAGCCAGGGTTGGTAAAGTCGCCATCAACGCTGAAAACGTTGCAGCCGCGAATCCCCGCCTGGGCCGCAAACTGCCCCTTGAGCGACATTGACTCGGTGTCATCGTACGTGATGATCTGGCCGGACGAGTCGGATTTCAGCCAGGGCTGGGGTCAGCACTGCCTCGGATCAGCAATCTCTCACTCACAGTGCTAGAGCACGAGTCCCAGTGCCGGACGAACCCGCCCGCCCCTGTGTATCCGCCTTGGCCGTCCGAGGCGAGCGCGCCCTGCTGAAGCAGGCTGTAGAACATGACTTGGCCGTCCGTCGTTCCGCCGTTGCCGTTGTTGACGGTCACGTCGTCACGGGCCTGTAGCCTCGCCGCTGCGGCACGCTTGTGGGGCGGCTGGGGAAAGTGCGATCGCCGCTGAACAAGCGAGTTGGCCCACGAGCCGGAAAGGTAGCCGTAGCTGCTTGTCAGCGCCGCACCAGGTAGTTCGCGGTTTAGCTCACGCAGGAACACCAAGGGTGATCTTGTTCGCGGGCATGCCGGCGGTAGTCCAGGAGCTGACGGCGGCGTAGGCATTCGCAAGCGGCTGGGTCGAGTTTCCGCACGCGTCCGAGAGTGGCGCGTTGGGTCCCGGAGAGGACGAAGCTGTAGATCAGCCAATGCACCCAGCATCCGGCAATCACTCACAGCCCCAAATGTCGTAATTCATAATCAGGATCCAATCAAGGACCTCGGCAAACGCGCTCACGTCGGCCAACGGGCTCCCATCAGGCCCGGCAAAGGGCCAAACCTGCGTGGCGGTGGTGATGAGCGCGTCGGACGGCAGAGCCGCTCGCATGTCCTGCAAGAATCGGAGGTAGTTGGACGAGTCGGCGGACGACACGGCGTTGCCAGCCGCGCCAGACGTGCCCGGGTACTCCCAGTCAATGTCAATACCGTCAATGTTGTACGCGTGGTACGCCTTGACGATGCTCTGGACAAAAGTCGCGCGGAGCCCATCATCAGCGCAGAGGGTCGAAAAGTACGCAGATCCGGTCCATCCACCGATGGACAGCTTGACGCGCTTGCCAGCGGCATGGCCACTAGCCACGAGCCGGTGCAGCAGATCCGACGAGTCGTCTTGAGTAAATTGCAGCCCGCCATCCTGCGTCGGCAGGGCGAACGCGAATTCCATGACGTCGTACTTGGACCAGTCGACGGCCTCGGGCGCGAGGTAGTACGCTGCCCAGTCGGGGTAGTAGCCGTTCATCAAGCGCGCGCCGAGCGGGGCAAGAGTGCTGCTCGAGGCGGAAGCGGAGGACGTGGAGGAGGGGGCGGCGGAGGGGAAGGAGGAAGCGGAGATGTCAGAGGACCAGTACGAGCTGGCGCTGGCGCTGAGGCTGGCGCCCGCGGATGACCAGTACGAGGAGCTATCGCTGGCGCTGGCACTCAGACTCGAGCTTGCGCTGGCGGTAACAGACGCGATGATCGAAGAGGCCGAGGTCGACCACAGAGTCTCGTGCGGATACGAGGAGCTCGCACTTTCGATGACGAGGGATGTCTCGGCAGCGGAGCTCGACTCGGAGGATATGGAAGAGGTGGGGGTGGGTCGCGGACCTCCAGAGCCGCTGGACCGACTGCGCGTCGGCGCGTTCGACTTGGACCGGGAAGACGACACCGAAGCGGTGATAATCGCAGAGAGCGTGCCCGATATGATGCTCGTTGGCGCTTCCGACGAGCTCGCCTCGATGTCCGTAACGGTGCCCGAGACGGCGGGGTCAGAGCTAGATCGGGCCCCGCTGGATGATAATGAGGCGTCCGAGGTAGACTTCGAGGGCGAGGCTGAGTGCTGTGACGTCTCTGACGCACTGGCTTCCAGCGACGAGCTCGCCTCGACCGACACCGTCACGCTGGTCACGGACGAACTCTCCGAAACGCTCACACTGGACTGTCCCGACTCCGAGGACGTGGCCGTCGTAGTGACGCTGCCGCTCGGCTCGTAGTGGACCTGGTCGGTGGGCTGGACCCATACCGTCTGGGTGTGTGTCTCTTCCACGTAAATCGTCGTCGTCGCAGTGATCGGCAGCAATCGTTCCTCCAGCTCCTGCAGTCGGCGAGCTTCGTACTCGGCGGCGAGCTGATGATGCGGCTGCCTTGGCTGGTTGTGACCCGCGAGCGCAGGCAGAGCAGTGAGGGAGAAGAGAAGGGCAAAGAGGGTGGTAGGTGCGAACATCCTGGCTTGGCGTTGGGGTCGGTGAAAAGAAGGAAAGGATCGAGAGCCAGCTCTCGAGGTCGAGGTGGTGAGCAGATCAACTGCGGGCTGTTAGGTGAATGAAGGTGTGTGAAGCTGAGGAAACCAGTTCCAGCGATGCGTGATACCGACCAAAACGAGAACGAGAACGATGGACAATGCTAGGATGCAGCCCAGTGAAGATCGTCCCAACGTCGAGGCCGCCCACGCCCCCCTCTGCCGCGTTGCTGCGACGCTTTCCCAGTGTGGAAAGGCCTCTCAATTATAGCACCTAGCAGGCCGGATCGGACGAGGGGTATGACGAGGAGGGCGAAATGGACAGGGATGGTGGCCTTGGATGGCGCCGAGTTAGCGCCTTCGGATGGGATGTGATCCAGCATTGGTGCAATGGGGTCTGGCCTGCCCGGGGCGCAGTGGCTCCGGGACACCCACAAGATGGTCCTGCAGACATGCAGGGGAGACGCACGACGGGATGGACATGACATGGGCAAAGATGGCTGGTCGAATGTGAGTGGGAGACAGAACATGTTCGAGAGGTTCGTCCGACGAGCCATCTCGCTTTTGGCGCAATCGATAGGGTTCCACTGTCGCCGGGTCGGGCGAGGTCCAGGCACATCGGCGGCGTCGAGCGATCGCGCGACATGATGATGCAGACATGAGCTGGCCGACGCGCATATACTCGAGCAGCACGTCGTTGATAGATCACCAAGCCCGAATCATGGAGGACCAGGTGATCGGCGCCGACCGAGGGTTCTTTACATTAGGGCTGATCAACGACAATCCCCCGGTCCCGCGCTTTCCGCGGCGACGATGAAGCGCGCTGACCCGTGATGCATGTAGGTATCCACGATGCAGAGATCACACTGCTGGTGTCTCTGTACATGTGCTCGCCAGCACAGCTGTTGAGGCTTTGCGGGACGGGTCGGCGTGAACAGTGGTGGAGGTGCATGATCTCAGGCACGAGGTTTCGGGGTCGCGATGCTGAAAGAACTAGAAATGACAATTACGAGCAGCACAGACGTCGATTCCTCTTCTTTCGCATCCTCTCCTCCACGACAACCACTTGGGTCAGAGCTCACAATCGGATCGACGCCGCCTTGGACTCGTGTATACCCCGTGCTACCACACTCTCCGCAACAGCTAGCACTCGCATGACCAGCTCCCAGTCAACTTCGCGATGAGCTCGTCGAACATCACCTCCTCGTCCGGCGCGAGCCTCGGTCGGCCAGGGTAAGGGCTCTGCTTTCCCTTTCTTTAGCGGGTGTACTGACTCGCAGTGCCCGCACTGGATCCTGGCTACCTCTGCCATACATCCACTCCGGCTTCGCGATTCACCCATATCATCCTTCGCCGACCCCTGCAACCACCCCCACCGCACGGTTCCAAGCGCTCGGCTTCACAGATGGTGCATCGGAATCCGGTGCGGGAGGAAAGACCAACGCGTACGAGATACCGCTGGACGTCGGAGACGAGTTCTTTGCGTTCGAGGAGTACAAGTGTGGTCTGGAAGAGGATGGCCGGGGCGATGTCTGGTTTCGAGGGTGAGCCTTGACGATAGCGTGCCCACTCACTCTAGATACGTCGTTCAGGCGGTATCGCTCCCTGCCCTGTCCACGGCGCCCGGTACGTCTACCGCAGCCGCTGCCCCGTACCCAAAACTCGAGCCATCCGTCCTCATTGGCATCTTCCCATCCTCGTGCGTGCATGTGCGACCCGACGCCTCGGTCGATGACGGCTCTCTCGCAGCCGCGTACGAAATCGCCATGACTCGACCCGTCGACAAATCCGCGCCCGCTTGGGGTGTCGAGATGGAAGTCGTCAAGGAAGAAGATGAAGAAGGCCACAGCTCGCCAAAGCCAAACGGCCACGCCGATGTGGTAGACATCCCAGCCACCGCCGAGAATCGACGTTCCAGCATCAATGGTGTCCGAAGCAAACGGCCCAAATCGCTCATCCTCGAGCGGAACCCCACCGCAGCCGAAGAGAACAAAGATCAGCCGCCTCTGCCGCGACTCACAGCAGGCGACTCGACCGTCGCCGGTCAGCAGTATCCACTAGTCGACGAGATTGCTTGTGCGATCCGGGAATGGTACACCCGCCTCCCGACTTACCTCGCCAACCGCGAATACCGCCTTTTCAGCACGGTCACGCAGCACATCGATGCGCTGTTCCTTGGCCGGCGCCAGCTGCTGTCCCAGACACTCAGCGTGGATGAGCTCGCCCGCGTGAGGAGAGAGTGCGTCTCGCGGCTGGTCAAATGCAACGTCGCTCAAGGACTCGAGGTGATTGTGCGGAGCCTGGAAGATGGAAGCGTACTCGTCGTCGAGAAGGATAGGGCGTATGCGGGCGCAAGCTGGGTCGGAGGGGTCGCCTGCTATGTGTTCCAGGTGCAGGTGAGTGTCTGCAGTTACGAATCTCACACCAGCTCGCCTACATCGATCTGATACCCCTCGACACGCTTCTGGGCAAGAAATCGACGCTGCTGCCACCCTCCATCACCCAGGCAAATATTTCGCCCTCGAAAGCGCCCCTCCACCTTCTCCTAGACGTACACGCCTTTATAGCCAACCCTTGTCGACCTGGTGAGACGGCTGAGCTTTACTTCTCGCTGTACAACCAGAACGAAGGGCGCTTCGTCACAGAGGAATACTGCCTCGTCCTCAATCACCTCGGCAGCCCCGCTCGCGAAGCGGAACAACGTTTTGGCCGCTTGCGCGTGCTGTTCACAAATCTGAAGCAGGAAGATCTCGGCACCTCGACGTATCTGGTGTGCCGGCTCGTCCGGGACGGAGCGCTCAAGATGAAGCTTGATGCGGCATCGGGAACCTTGGACTCGATCGGGCGTAACGGCTCAGTCAGAGGCGCCCACGTGTATACTGACATGGGCACCCTGTTGTCGACAACCTCTATCGCCGAGAGTGCGACCGACGATTCGTTCTCCGTCACCTCAGGGTTTAACGCACGCACCATCGACACCAGCTTGACGACGAGCGCGAGTATGGTAGATGGCCGCCCAAAATTCCGCCGACCACTCGGCTGCGCCGCCATCGAGCTTCCCCAGCTCAGCAAGTTGCTAGCCGAAGGAGAGAAGACTGGGCCCGGCGCTGATCTGTCGATGCCGATCTACGTCGCGAAGGATGAGGGCGCGTTCGCCACATTGCACGAGGATGTCATTGCCAAACGGTCGCAAAACCTCTTGCTGTCGCCTAGGTGAGCGCGGAATCTCCGTGTGGCCACTGACTTCAGAGTCGAATCTATCGCCGTCTCCCTGAAAGCCTACCAGGGCTCGACTCAACAGGCCATACGAGCACATCCTTCGGCCCTAGCCGACGTACCCCTGGCCGCCCGTCTCGGCTTCCCCGACGTCGCAACCATCGGTGACACCCGAAACGACCTATACGTCAAGCTCTGGTCCGGCAGCTTCGTCCCTAGCCCAACGACCTCTGGCGGCTCTATACGAGTGAGAAGACCCATCGTCCCGCTCAATCAAGGCAATGTGCAAGTCACCGTCGAGGTTCGCCGGCAGGACGGGTCTGTCATTTCCGATGCAATGTTCGCAGGGGGGACCGGCGAGCCTGCTACACCGTACTACCACTCGCTCGTCTTCACCAATACGCACAAACCGACATTTGGTGAGATGATCAAGGTGTCACTCCCGCTTCGAGCCGAAGAATGCCATTTGTTCCTCACGTTCCGATCGCGCGACAAGGAGCGGGGTATGGCCGAGATGGCAGAGCTGGAACGGCCTTTCGCATTCGCCCACCTTCCCCTGGTGAAAGACTCGGCGTGTATCAAAGACGCTTCACACGAACTAATCATATACCGCATGGAACGCAACGGGCAGCCGACACCGCATGCATATCTCGAGACGCCGGCAGTCAACACCGATCACGGCTCAGTCCTGTTAAACGGAATAACACCGACCAGGGATACAATCTCCCTGCGAACCTATCTCTGCTCAACCGTGCACACTCAGGACGACACACTGCGGATGCTCTTCCACTATCAGTCGCAGCTGACCGACCTGGAGTCGATCGCCACCACGTTACAGAGATTCGCCTTTGTCGCCGAAGAGGAGATAGCCAAATTCATCCCACGCACACTCGACTCGCTGTTCAGCATCATGGTCTCCAACCTCGGCGAACGACAAGACGAGGTCGACGATTTGGTTTTCCAGGCGCTCACGAAGATCCTGGCCATGTCATCCGACCGCCGTTTCAGCGGGTTCACCACTCTCATCGAGACCTACACTACCTTCCATTTCAACTACCCCGCCTCGTCCTTCCACTTGCTCCGTGCGATGAAGGCGGTCATGTCCCGGCCTGAGGGCAAAGAATACCGCGCGTTCCTCAAAGTTTGGCACCTGTTTTTCCGATTCATCATTCGCTCTCGCGAACTCGATCGCGCCCGAGGGATCGGCCTTGACGCGACCTCGCGACACATCGAGGCAGATTTCCAGCGGCAAACAAAAGCGATCCTCGGCGAAATCAACACGCTCATGGCGAGCAGCGACAAAAGTCTGATCGGAACGCAGACGCTGGCAGTGCAACATTATGCCGACATCCTCCCCGACCTGGCGCAGGTTTTCCCGCCACTCGAGATTGCCGAGCTGGTCATTGCCTTCGCAGACACCTTGACCTTTGCCAAGGGCAGCATCGCGCTATACAAGCTACTCTTGCTGCTGCAAGTGGTCAAGAGCGTGTTTGACACGAGCGAGGCGAGGGCGCTGCTCGTCCCCGCGATTGTCAGATGGGTGAAGCCGCATCTGGGTCGGTTAGAGGTGGTGTACAAGAAGGAGAGTTGCGAGGCGGAGGACACTAGGCGGGTCAAGTGGCTCGAGTGCAATCGACTCGCGGTGACGGTCAGTCGTTCGTGTTCTTCGACTTTCCATGCTCACACCAGGTCATCGCTTGGACCATCAGCAAGCTGCAGGAGTGGCATTCGTCGCCTTTGGTGCTAGAAGACCGCTCCCTACTAGTGCAAGAAGAGGACAATCTCGAATATTGCTTGACTTTGCTGCCGAGGTGAGCCTTGCCCGTGTTCATACATCTCACTGGCAGTCTGCTCGAGTCGCACACTGAGCTCTCATCCAAGATCACCGCGGAGACGCTAAGCCGTGCTCGCTCGACCCACGCATCGATCTACAAGTCATCACCAGATGTCTTCCCAATGTCGCACCCGTTCGCCCTGCTGTCCGAGCTTCCCCCGCCCTCCTTGCTCGACAAGCAATCCACAGCGGAAGACGGCCTGCCCACCAGCAAGACTTTCATCTGCGGCACCGTCGAGATCACCGTAGCAATCTTCACGTTGATCCTCGCCGCGCCTCAGCACAATGTCCTGCGCTGGCTTACGGAGCTGTACGAGATCGAGGGCGGTGTGACTTTGTCGACAATTCTGCGCTCAATGTTCAACTTTTGCTCCGCCAACATCCGTTGTGAGGTCTTTCCGCCTCAATGGCTCACGCTTAATTTAATGTGCCTCGGGTCGATCGTTCGGTTGCTCGATCCCATCGCGGAACTGCTGGAGAAGAGCTTCATCCCCTCCGTGGAAGAGGTGGACACGTTTGATGCGGATCTCTGGCGATCTCTTTTCGAGCTGCTATGCGAATTTTGCGGCAACAAGCAAGTGGAGCTGGAAGACATGACGCAACAGAGAAGAAGAGCCCAGTGGATCATCGCGGGCGATTTGCGAGATGACGGTGCGGGTTTGCTACTGCGATTGTGGAACGCTCTCGGCTGGAAGGACGGACAGAAGGAGGGTACCAAGTACGGCGGCGTGAGTCTTGTTCCCTCCCTTCGGAGTCATCTTATCGCAGTACCAAACTCGCTTCACTGATCTCGCCGGCACAATCCTTGGCCTCTGCCTGTCGAGCCACGACTCAACATGCGAAGCTGCGGTGAAGATTCTCTTCTCCATGATTTACGCCGAATACGTCTTGCATGGGCGATTTGGCGGCATACAAGCCGAGATCTTTGCCAAGCTGGATGAGCTGGTGCGTTGTGGCATGGGCGAGGGATCTGCGCTGACTTGCACAGTTTGCTACAAAAGGAACCACCTCAGCGACCGTCTCCGACCCGGCATCACGCGCGTACTTTGTCGCCCAGCTGCGAGCCGTGTTCGAGGCGTCTCCGCCGATTGACCCCACCTTCCAGACCGAGGTCGGGCGCTTCATGGACGAGATCGAGCTGTTCATTGATCTTCTCATCACGCTCCGAACCCTGCCAGAGACGCCCGAGTGGAAAGATGAGCGCTCGCTGGCTGTACACGGGCTGATTGGCTTCACCCGGCGTATCGGCCGGACGGATCTGTACATCCGCTTCGTCCATCAACAGGTCGACATCGCCCTGGAGAGTGAAGATCACGCCGCAGCAGGGTACGCTTTGCGACTGCACGCCGAGGTGTACGAGTGGAGCGTGTCGGGCGATATGGTGGATGAGTTTGTGGGTAGTGGACTCAGCTTGCCACCGCAGACACGGTTCGAGAGGAAGGAAGCGCTGCTGTACCATTCCATGGATCACTTTGGTGAGTCGGCGGTAGTCGCTGTTCGTGTGCTGATGTCCAGTCGAGGCGGAAGCGTACGAAGAGGCATTGAGCATCTGCCAAGACCTCACGAGACGGCATGAGCAAACGACTTACGACTTGACGAAATTGCAAGAGCTTTTGGTGCATCAGGCAAAGTTGTGGGAGAAGATTGGGAGTGCATCCCGACCGAAGCCCGAGTACTACCGTGTGGTGAGCTCTCGCCTCCTAGCCCGCTAGGCTCGACTCACGCAAAGACATACTTTGGCGACGTGAACGCGTTGAACAAGGGTAAAGATTATGTCGGTCGCGGCCGCCCCTGGGAGCGATACTCGGACTTGTAAGCCTCCTGCAACTTTCCGAGCTGACGTGCAGCTGCGAGGCGATGCAAGTCAAGTATCCCAGCGCCATGATTCATCGTTCAAAAGTCCCGCCGCCAGAGTCGGTCCGACACGGCGATGAACAGGTCATCTGGATCACGTCGCTTGCCCCAGAGCCGGACCTGTCGCTGTCGGTCTTCCGCGAGACCGTCCCCGAAAGTGTCCAGAGCTATCGCCGACACAATGGCATCACGCGGTTCTCTTCGGTCAGGCCGTACGCGCGAGAGCGAGGCGAGTTGGACACGATCCTCACTTGGACAGAGAAGACCATCCTGACGAGTGAGCCGCGGCCATCCTGTTGGTCGCGAACTGACCTCAGCTGCCGAGTCGCTGCCTGGGGTTCTGAGCCGCAGCGAAGTGGTCAATATCACGTACGAGCAGATCAGCCCGATTGGGGGTGCTCTGATAGAAATCGCACGTGCGACTCGAACGCTTCGCACGACAGCGAGTGGGGATGTCGAGTAAGCTTTGAGCGCGGCACGCAAGGCGTAGCTCACGCACAGCGTGAAACATTTGGGCAACGCCATCAACGGCGCAGTCGACTCGCCTGTCAATGGAGGCGTCAAGTTGTATCGCAGCGTGGGTCGCTCCGCCCTCTCAGAATCACTTTTGACAGACAGACCTTTCTTGACCCGAGTTATGTGTCCAAGTATCCAGACGACGCGGATCAGGTCGACCAGCTGCGCACCGCCATCGCCGACTATGTCCACACCATATCCGACGCTTTAGGCGTTCATCGGGTCGTTTGCCGCGACGTGGCGTTCCACGAGGCGCTGCGAAGTCGTCAGTCGTTCCACCAGCCTTGGCAGATCGCGCTGATGCCAGACTTTCATCGGGCGTTCGCAGACGAAATTGCCCGCAGTCCACGAGACCACGACTTGGACCCTGCGATTCTCAATGCGCCGTTGCCGCCCCTGCCGGGCTCAAACGGCGCACGGGACCATCTGCAGGTGCCGTCGCGCACAGCCCCCCTGTCAACTCTGTCTACGAGCAGCAGCGCAGGGTATGTTCTCCCCGCACTCCGACTGGGCCCTACGCCGTCGCCTACCCCTTCGTTGTTCGCGGTCTCCGCGTCGACGCCAGATCAGCGAAACGGCAGTGCGCCAGGGACGGCCGTGTCTTCGCCCCGTCACTCGCTCATGTCCGGCCATGGCAGCCGCATGAGCACCAGCACGACTACGCCGCCGAATGTGTCGGCGCCGCCCAGCCTGGGGACCCGGGCGTTGAGCATCGTGGGCAGTATTTCCGGGAGCGGCAAGTCGAGGGATAGCATCAGTGGGATCAGCGAGGGCACGGCAGAGGCTATCCCGATTGCGCAGAACGGGGCCGCAGACTTTGTCACCCCGTCGATCGGGTCTCTGGCTGGACCGGAGGACAAGGGCGAGCAAGGGATTAG
Organism: Papiliotrema flavescens NRRL Y-50378; assembly: GCA_000442785.1. Taxonomy (NCBI): domain Eukaryota; kingdom Fungi; phylum Basidiomycota; class Tremellomycetes; order Tremellales; family Rhynchogastremaceae; genus Papiliotrema; species Papiliotrema flavescens. The sequence continues at coordinate 200,525 of CAUG01000683.1, forward strand.
CCGAAACAGCACGCTGGGCCGGAAAGGACTGAAGAGGTTGAGCACTCTGATGAGGAGGTGAACCATGCGGAGTCTTGGCGACCACAGTTTATCACGGTGTGCAGCCTTGCATATAGCATAAGATAGGCAGAGATGTCAGGTTCTTCGGCGCTTTGAAAGAACATGCGCACGTTCTGCAGGTAGCAGCTTCCAATGACCGGCCCACCTGCCGCCAATCGGCCAGGGCGGCATCAGGGGACCGGGCCCATTACGAGATCCATCGGCGCGTCACGACAGTCATCAAGCTCATTTCGCCCATGCTCAACCCTCAATCCTCCTCCATCTGCTCGTCCTCCTGCTCCGCATCGTCGTCCTCTGCATCTTCATCCTCGTCCATGTCAAACACCGACACGCCTCCGCCGGTCGTCACGCACGTGATCCTCCTTCCTACGCGACCGTTCACTGCCAGCGTGTAAGGTGTGGACACTCTCACAGCTTCCACAGCTCTCGAGCGACCGATCGGAATGTCTCGCGCCGTCTACCGTCAGCTGATGCGACAAGACCAAACTAGCTTACCGTTGGAGCTAGGATACTGCTCAACCTCTCCGCAGTCCAGTCTCCGGGCACCTTGACCATGTCTGCGCCCAAGTCGGCGTACGCGACCGTGACCAAAAGCCGCTCATCACTCGCGCATATGACGAGAACGAGGTCCACGTCGTCGAAGAACGACAACGCCTCGCACGACCAGGCTTCGGGCAGCGTATAAGCCGCGAACGACATGCCGTCCTCGTCGAGTGGGTCTCCACAGCCGATGTACACTAGGCCATTATCCAAGTCGGCGTGCGCGGCCCAGAGATGACTGCCGACTTGGCGTGATGCCCGAGGCGCATCGCCTCGATATCGGGCCGCCAGCGTAGCGTGACGGCTGGCGGGCGCCTCCGCTCCTAGCTGGAACAATGTCGCGCAATCTTTGACCAAATCCTTCGCCCATACGAGGGGCTCCTCTGCGGGATATCTGAGGGACTCCTCCACCGGCTGACGCTTCTCCACAGTATCCTGGGAAGAAGCCGAAGAACGCCTTGAGACTGCCGGCGAGTCATGCACGGTTGACAACATATTCGACGAGTCCGCCGAATCGTCCATGCCCAGAGTCGACGACGCGACGGCGGCAGGGGTTGGAGTCTGGGGCTGCGCCGGTTGGCTGAGTTTGGCAAAGGTATCCTGAAGTACCTTGTCCAGGTCCCGAGGAGATGGTGAAACTAATGCCCATGCCTCGGTTGGCAGCAGAGCTGGATCGGGGTTGCTCGAAAAGTGCTTGAAAAGAGGCGGGTCGGTGAAGCCCTGTTTCATGAATGCCCACACAAGCTTGACATCGTGTGTGACCGCAGGCAGGTTGTCATTACTTTGGTCGGACGCCGTCGCCCGGGCGATCTCTACATGGTCAGCCAGCCGGCCTTGGGCTCCGCCATGCGACTGACCAAAGTGTATCCATCTGAACCACTCTTCCGCTGCTTGCCTTTGCGACTTCGCTAGGCGCCGGATCCGCTCGAGCAGAAATGCGAAACCTTTCGCTTTATCCAAGCCTTGCGTGAAACAAGTGGGATTCACTCTCCATCCGGGTCTGTCGTCAGTGCAACTCTTATCGGTCCAGGCACTCACGTCTGCGACAAACCCTTCACTTCGTCGATGAGCAGAATGAGCCGCTCCAATGCAGGCTGTACGCTCTCGACGAGGACCTTGTGGATGTCCCGATACGACTCGTCAAGCGTCGTCTCCCATTTGCCCAACACCTGGCGTCAGCTCACCGGCCACTTTCCGGGCGCCTGAGCTTACTCTTCCCGTCAGCCGATTGCCCAGCCACTCGGTGAGGGCGGGATTGCATCGTCCAGTGAGAAGAAACCGGAAAAGATCCGCGTGCGTTTCCTTGACCGATACTTGGGATCAGCATCGAGCTTCCAACCGTGCGAGACTCACAGCCCTGCTGCTCCCCACATGTCTCCAGCTCCTCCCGCCAAATCATGGTCTGCTTCGCGCCCTCCTTGTACGCCAGCTCGGCATTCTCCAACCCGCGCAGGATCGCATCGAGGTAGTCGGACATACGGTGCGCAATGCCGGCTAGTACCAGCGTCTGGTCCTGCGGCACATCTGATACAGGATAGATGCCCGACAAGAGCCGCCGTTCTCTGCTGATTCGGGTCGGCACGACCGACAGGATCTGGGGGCGGGTTTGCGTAAAGGTTGGTAGCATGCAAGGAAACGTCGCCAGCGCGGCATGCCGAATCGGTCCTTTTGGCTTATTCTTGTTTTGTTGTTCCATGAGTTTGAGCAGCATGGGACTGGCGTCAGCCCGCTCTCGCCGAGCCTGAGCCGACTCACTTGGAAGGCTTGGGCACTTCTACCGGTGTCACACGAGGGAGGAGGTCTATAATTGTCCGAGCTGTACCCTTCTGCACCAATCAGCCGACAGTCAAGGGCCTCCTGGCTTCGTTGCTCACCTCGGGGATGGGCCACTCTGCCTCGCTCAACGACCATTCAAGCTGCCAGAAGGCACTGTCCACATCCCCGCTGAGACCGTCCAGCATCTGATGCGTGTCCAGAATAGTGTCGTGCACAGTCGAGCCATCATGTACCGAGATTTGGCGTATCTTCCAAACGATATCGCCGCGGTATGCGTCACGCAATAGAATAGACAGGTAAAGCCCTGTGGGTAAGCTCGTCCACGCAAAGTCTATCAGTGACGAGCTCACCGTCCGTGCTCCATGCCAGGCCGAGCAGAGTCCCCTCGTACCCCACATCCCACACCTTCGAGCCCGACACCCGCCAAAGTGACACTCTGCGCTCATCGCCGGCTTTCTGCTTGCCCTTCCCGGTCGGAACGACATGTGTTGGTGTTGTTATGAGCGCGACGAGGTCCATCACCGGATTACAGGCGCCAGAAAGGAGAAGACATGGCGCAGCAGGTAGGATCGACCCCAGCGGGGTGAACGAGCCCGATGCTTCCATGTCGTTGACAACGCCCTTGTCGCGATCACGAGAGGAGATCGCCAAAGAAAGTCAACCGCTTCGAGACGCGACGGCGAGATTGCTTACGTAAGTAAATCACTCATGGTCAACCAGCTTTGAGCTCAGACAACGAACGCTCCAGTCACTCACCCCACCATGTCGAGCCCAATCGCGCACGGCACGCCTGACAGGCAGGACACCAGATCACCCGTCAAGCAATCCACGTCCTGGGCGCACGAGAGGTCGTCACCCGCCTCGGCTAAATCAGCCGGTCACCGACGACGATCAATGGACGTCGACCAAGAGATCGACGAGCTGATCTCCGACACCGAAGCCGCCGAGGTCGCCAGGTCGGCCAAACCAGTCAAGCAGAGCCGCAAGATTGCCAAAGATGACGAGGAGGAGGGCGTGTGTCGGTGGACCGACTGTGATGCGCGGTACGAGACTGCCAACGAGCTCGGAGATCACATGAACGGTTGTGAGTGATTTGGCGTGCAACTATTCTGCGGATGGTAGTCGGCTCATTGTAGTCCACATCGGCGAGAAGAAGCCGTGGATATGCAGATGGGAGGACTGCATCCGTTACGGCCAAATGCAGGCGTCCAAGTTCCAGTTGACGACGCATTGCCGGTCGCACACGGGCGAGAAGCCGTTCCTGTGCACGCAAGAAGGTGAGCCGTGCATCCTTACGTGGATCTGCGCGCGGGCGTACAGCGCTGATGCCAGGTTGCGACAAAGCTTTCATGCGAAACGACGCACTCGCCAAGCACCTCAAATCGCATGTCGAAGGAGAAGTGATCGTCCCGGAGCCGGCCGCCGAGAAGGAGGCAGACACCACGCCAGCGGGCAAGAAGCCGACTCGAGCCAAGCCCAAGGGCAAGGGCAAGGGTAGCCGGCCATCAGCGGCGTCGAAAGCAATCCTCGAAGCGGTCGAGGACGATCTCATGGGGTCTCCCGCGCCCGTCGCCGGGTCCTCTCGCGCCCCCTCGATACCTTCCCACCAGACCGGCCGAGACGGTCGGCCGCAGCGCCCACGATCGCCCTCTCCCGAGCAGTCATACATCCCACAACTCAAGTTCGATTGGGCGGAAGCGGCCGCGGCGGGCTTGTACCAGGACATAGACCTCGCCGACGTCATGACTAGCATCCAGCAAAGCGAGCCGTGGTGGTACATCACCCCGACGGACGCCCGCGTGGCCGACTCGATCCGACAGCGATACCCGCGCCCACCCACCCCGCCGCACGAAGAAGACGACGAGTTCGACGAGGGTGTCTCGCGCGCATACCCCGCCGAACCGACCGTCACGGGCGTCATGGACACGGGCACAGGCGAGGAAGTGCGAGTCCTGACGCGGCCCAGGTGGCAGGTCAAGTACATTATGGCCAAGGCCAAGTTGATGCTCGTGGATGAGGAGAACAAGATGCGCAGGGCGCAGCTGAAGGACTGGCAGGAGAGGGAGCAGTTGATGATGGACGGAGAGGAGATGACCAAGCTGGGCGCGCAGGGCGAGGCTTTTGCGGATGTGGTGAGGGAAGAGTACAAGCGACGGTACGGGCGTTACCCAGACCCGGCCTTGTGATGTGCTAGATCGTGGCACTTGATGACGCAGGCGCGGGTCCCGCGGTGCAAGTCAGATCGCAGGGGGCATAGTCCAGCTAGTTTCACGGCGCAACGGCGACACGGTTGTATGCATATTACACGTCGCGTTCGACTTGAGACAACGATGACCTGGACAATCGAGCAGGCCTCTCCAGGCCCCTCGCGCGGCACCTTCTCACAGCGTATCTCTGACCGTTTTACTCAATCGAAAGCCACCCATGAGCCAACATCGGAGCGTAACATGATCATGCATGATGAACGGATGGAGCCTTGAATGAATACACGATACAGTGTGAGCGATCTCTCGTCACGCTTATGCGCCTCCCGCCTCATTATGACTCGCCGGGCCCAGCCCGTGAAATCCTGGTAGCCCGATCGACCCCTTTTCAAACCCTGCACCTGCTCACGCATAGCGTGACGGCCTAATACCTAGTGTCCAGCGCAACGCCCCCTAAGCGCCATACCCCTGGCTTCTCCTCTGATACCGCGGGCTCGTAGGCGATGGCTGGGGATGCTGACTCGGCGCGAACGGGTTATTCGCGCCCGCTCCAGGCTGACCATTATGATACGGGCCGCTATAGCTCGCTCGATGCCCATGTCCATGGGCATAAGCCGGGTAGGCGGGTTGACTAGGCTGCAGCGGGGTATACAGCATGCCCATCGAGGCGTCGCGGCCGTCAAATCCATCAAACCCTGCGGCCGAGTTGGGCGCGGAAGTCGCGGCCGGAGGTGGATACGTCGGCAAGTACGGCCTCGAGTTGGCTGACGTGGGCATGGGTGGGTCGTACTCGCTCGGACCGCGGCGGTAGTCGTTTGCGGATGGTGGGTGCTGAGGCGATGCGCCGATGGGCGGTTGCATCTGGTAGTGAGATCCGCCAGACGAGAGAGAGTGCGAGTGGCCAGGATGATGTCCGCCGGGTGGACCGTATGGTCCGGGCAGCATCCACGCTTGACCGCCCATCGCTGCGAGTTCCGCCTGCTCCTGCAAGTACTCGAGCTGGGGATAGCTCGCGTTGGCCAATGACGATTTTTTGCTGTGTCCAGACTGCCTTCGGTCCCACTCCCGCATCATGTCTTCTCGATTGAGCACCGGCGTGAGGTTGCGAGTACCAGACGGGTCGGGCGCGCCAAAATGCGTGAGCCGCGCCAATGCTGGTGGGATCGCGTCCATCTGGTTGATCGTGTTGGCACGATTCCGCGAGGCGGGGTAGTACGAGTTCGGAGGCGGATTCGTTTGAGCCGGCACCATCGGCGCGTGATTGCGAATGCCCGAATGTGAAGCCGAAGCCGGCAGTCCTTGAGAGGGAATCCGTTGCTGGCCAAAGTTGGGTTGAGGCGGCGGAGGCATCTGTTGCCATTGACCTTGACTCTGGTGCGCAGGCGGCCGTTGCTGCTGATGCGAGTGCGAGGGTGCGCGGTGGGAATACGGCGACTGCTGAGGCGGTTGCTGCTGCTGGTGTTGCGAGTCGTAAGATCCTCCAAACGGTTGCCGAGGCGCATTGCTTGCAGCCTGCACTTGGGCAGTATAGGTTTGATGCTGGTTGAGCTGCTGATTGTATGCCGCTGCGTCCGAGTATACTCGCTGGCCCTGACCTGCAGCGGGGCTCTGCACCAGTCCACCATACTTTTTCGACGAGCCAGGCGTAGTGGTGGCAGTAGGGGCGGCCCGAGATCCAGACGGGTCTGGCGTGGGGTACGACTTCTTGGACATAGCCTGTGAAGGCTGCGGAGTCAGTGACAGTCGTCAAAGCGCGCGCCACGACTCACCTGGAACGATCCCGTAAACTTTTCACCGGTGATAAACGGATGCTTGGCTGCTTGCTGTGGGGTCCATCGTTGGATCGGATCCAGGTTGAGAAGGCCCTCGACAAAGTCAACAAATGCTCGACGGTTGGCCATTTCTGCATGTCAGCGTTGCACTCACTCCGGGGCCACAGCCACTCACCCTTGTCAATGTCCGACTGCTTAGGGTTCTTCTTCGCCAGCGGATACTCCATGATGATATCTCGCAGCTTCGTCTGCTTAAAGTACTGCTTGCTCGGCTGCTCCTTCGTCCGGTGCTCCGTCGCGTACTGCTCCATCGGCTTCAGCGAGTAGTGCTTCTTGCCATACGAGTCGATGCCGGTGTAGTTGAAGAATTCGTGGGTCTGCTTGCCGACGTCCAATAGGTGCGTCGGCGGCAGGCTGACATGAGCGACACCTCATATCGCACCTCGGACCACTCACCCCATCATGTCAACTATCCTCGACACCTGGTTGTACTCGCTTGTTCCGGGGAAGAGCGGTAATCCTAGGAACAGCTCCACGACGATACAACCAAGCGACCACATGTCGATCGACATCGAGTACGGCAAGCCGAGCAGGACTTCAGGCGACCGGTAGAACCGAGACTGGATATACGTGTAGACTGTCTGCATCTCGTGGCAGGCGGACCCAAAGTCGATCACCTTGATCTGCGGCGATTGCAGTCTGGTGTGAGCTGGTGCTTGCTCAGAATTAACTCTGCTTACGAGTTTAACAGGATATTCTCCGGCTTCAGATCACAGTGAATCAGCCTCGCGTCCTTCAACACCGCCAAGCATTCCAGGAGTTGCTGGGTGAACACCTTGACCAGCTGGGTGCTCAACCCCTTGAACTGGTTCTGCTTGATCAACTCGTACAGGTTCGATGACAAGCACTCGAAGACCAGACACAAATGGCTTTTGTGCGTGAATGAGTCGAGCATCCGCAGGATGTGATGCTGATCATTCGGGTCGTACTCCTTATTGAGCTTCGGGTCAGCTGGAGCTTTTTCCAGAATCTGCAAGCTCACCAAATCCAGGATCGCCACCTCCATCTTCGACTGGTTCAGGTAGGCCGGCTTGTTCTTGACGACTTTTACCGCGACGATCTCGTGATTCCGCATGTTTTGGCACTTGACGACCTGTCCAAATGTCCCTTGTCCTAGCACATCGAGAATGAGGTACCTGCAGGTGAGCGGGTTCCCTTGCGCTGTCGGGCCTGGGACATACCTGTCCCGTCCACCCTCTCCGCCCAATACATCATTGACGTATAGGATATAATCCCAGTCCTCATTATCCGCACCTTCATTATGTGTAGGCTTGCTAGGCTTTGTCAAGACCCGGCGAGGGTTATCCGAGGTCTCGTAGCGAAAATTGGGGTTGCACAAAGAGTACGTCTGAGGGATCTCGGTCGTGAGACATTTCAAGGGCTACACATTAGCTTCATCTTCACCTGACCAACCGACTCACGCTGAGGAATTTGCCCGGCGCCGTCGGATCCGCCCTTCGGCCCTGATTCAACCCCGTCGTTATCGGCTTCAGATCCGATCGATCCCTCACATCCTTGAATCCCTGCTGCCTTCCGACCGACATCTGCGACAAAGCCCGGTGACCCGGGTCGTAGCCTCTCGCAGGCGTGGCAGGCTGACTCGCGGCATAGCTCGACAGCTTGGGCTGGTATGGCTCCGTCATCGGCGCCCGCTCGGCGTTCGTCGGATTCGTCGTCGGCGTGGGCCACTGCATGGCGGGTAGCTGCGAGGGCGAAACCGGGCCTGGGGATAGGTCGTACGGGTTGGGCATGGGCGAGTTTGGGCTCGTGCCGGACATGTCGGGGCGAAGGTACGGCGAGGACTGGGGGTGCTCGGACGTGGGTGACTGAGCTGGGTACGAGTTGGAAGAAGGCATGCGATTGCTGCTTGGCCGGCGATAATCCGTCCACTGATGCCCTCCTTGAGCCGACACCGACGGTCCGGGATCAGACCCGCGCGGTACGTACGGATTCTGAAAGTCGCGCGAGGCATTGGCGACGGGTGAAGGGCGCGACGGTGATGAGCTGCCCGTATCGTATCGCTGCGCCGGGGGACGACTGAGAGGGTGAGGTGGCGCCGGGGGTTGTTGTACCTGTCGAGCGCCTCCATACCCCGGCCAGGTGGGTTCAGCGCCCATGTCCATGCTCCCCATTCCCGACTCCACATCGTCAGACGAATACGAGTACGGGTCCTTTCTCCTCCCGAGGGATGCACTTCGCGCGAGCGATCCGAGAGAGCTAGTGTGCGGCGGAGGCATCATCAGATCGTCCATCGGGGACTGCGGGTATCCCCCGTTGTGGCCCTGATGAGCGGTGTATGGCAAGGCGGAGGACATGCTTCCCTGGCGCGAGTGACGCACCGATGGAAGGGGAGGCTGCGCAGCGTGGGGAGAGGTGGTGGAGAAGGGAGAGGACAATGCGTTGGGGAAAGCGATGCTATGCCGCTGTTGATGGTGCGAGCTCGCCGGGGGAGGAAGCGGATACCGAGCCGAAGTGGGAGTTCCGTGTGCGTGTCCTGCACTCTGCGATACGCTCGCGGTGATGTGCGGGAGCGTCGGATTCTGCGGAGTGAAGAGAGGAAGTCCTTGATCGTCTTGCATGTGATACTGCGAAGAAGGTCGAGACATGTCCTTCGGCGCCCGAGTCACGCCTTCGCGAGTCGTGTCCGGGTCCTACGCAGCGTCAAGGCGAGCGATGAGAACGATTGACGCGGGTCCGTGATGGATCGCAGAAGGTGTGATGGCGCGAGAAGCGATCGAAAGAGGCTTCTATGGGGTAGGAGTATAGATACCGAGACTGCAGATGACGAACGTTGCGGTATCGAAAGGACGAGGCGTGGTTCAGCGGTGAGCACGAGTTGACAGCGCGATGGCTTACGGGCTATTCGCGGCAGACTATCTACGTGCACACCGGATGATCATGCAAGGACGGGATAGAGTGAGGTGAGATGGTAAAGGGTGGTTGGCTGGTGATGCTGATGATGCGCGAGGCTTGGACCGGAGTGTGTGGTGTGGTAGTGGTAGGTGGGTCGCGGTTGGCTGTGCGTATGCGGGGAAGCGCGCTATGGCGCTCACCGCTCAGGGTGGCATTACCGTGTGGCATCGCCGAGCATTCCCTTAGCTTACCTTCAGGACTCTCATGACGAGATTCACCGTATGCATACGAAGCGAAGTGGATGTGAATCAGAGAGCGTCGGAGCGAGGGAACAACCACTCGAGAGGAGTATGCTAGGTTCATGCCCACAGGCTGCGGTATTGACACGATCTTGGGACCCGCAGCCCGGCTCCGCATCGTAGACCCAGTCGCCCATGCCACCGCATCCATCTGTCCACAGGCTAGCCCGGCCCGCCGCCAACATATTCCAGTGCATATGGGTACAACCCCTCCGGTGCCGTTTTCCTTCCCCTCTAATCACCTCGTCCAAGCTTATCGAGCGCCCTAATACCCTGCTCCTCCCACTCCGCTTTGGTCACCCAGAACGCCTCCTTGTCCTTCATGATATCCGCCAGCACGGCGCCGCCCAGGAAGACCATGTGCTTTCGTCGTGGCGGATCCTCGATACGGATCTTAAAGTTCTTCGCATCAGTTTCGGCCAGTCTCTGAGGGCCACCGAGCTCACCTTTAGTCGCGCGCCGTCTCCGCCGAGCACCCGAGTAAGGTACAGCTGCTTCATCTCCTTCTCCAGTCGCGACGGGAAACCGGGGTACATGGAGGAACCTCCGGAAAGGACAATGTGCTTGTACAATTCTGTTCGGGTGTCGACGGCCGCTTGTTGAATGGTCTGGAAGAGGAGTTCTGGGATCAGCTGGTTGTCGGGCGCAGGGCGATGAGGTTGGAGGGGTAGGCAGCCAACATGAGGTGATCGCCCGGGCCAAAAGAGGAGGAAAGGCCAGGGACGACAAGGGCATCGTCACACTCACCTGCGACACCGGGCTGTTCCACATCCACCAAGTGCGGCTGGAACATGCACTCGGGAGCTTCGTATCGCTCCGATCCGACCTTGATGACCCGTCCATCCGGGAGCTGGCGTCAGCTCAATGTCGACATCTCAAACCACAGCTCACCGTGTAGTTCTCCACCAGCACCGTCGTCTCCTCGCCCAACTTCTTGTCCAGCTCGAGATCGTAGCTCGTGAAGCACAGCGCCTCCTTGATGCCACGAACGGTCTCAAAGTCGGCTGTCCTCTCGAACGCGTAGCCGCGCATCAAGAGCAGCTTGATGAGGTAACGGGTAACATCCCGTCCAGCGACGTCGAGCCGGCGCGTCAGGTGGGGGAGCGCAAACCCGTCGTAGACCGGCACGATATGCGTCACACCGTCTCCCGAGTCCACCACCACTCCCGTCTGCAGCCCTGCGCGTCAGCTCCCAGTCCAGACCCGAACGATCGACCTCACCCTGGGCATACAGCGTCAAGACCGCTTGGATCGCGACGTAGACCCCGCCAAAGCCGTACTCCTCAAACATCACCTCGGCCATGCGTTGTCGGTTGACCTTGGGGTTCATGGGCGGTTCGGTAAGAAGCACCTTCTGTCCCTTGGTATCGACCTTGAGCTTCTCGTCAAAGGTGTAGTCCCATAGATGTCGCATGTCCTCCCAGTTCTTCACAATTCCGTGCTCCATCGGCTGCGTCACTTGCAGGTACGACCGGTTCTCGGCGGCCTCGTCACCGACCATGATGTCCCGGATGGACGTGTTGCCCTGGCGTTCCTCCGCCCGGAGGATGGGTCGACCGACAATGGACGGGAACACTGCACGTCAGCGGCATGCCCCCAGGCTCTTCACGGCTGCACTTGCCATGTTCGGGAAAGTTCGAACCGGCCCAACCGCACTTGACGAACTGGACGTGAGCACAGGCTCAGTCGAGACGCACACAAAGGCTTGGCCGCAAGAGACAAGCCCACTTACACCGGTACCGTTGTCGACCACGATGGGCCTGGGAGCGTCCATGTTGTTCTACGCTGGCTTGGCCGGGGAAAGATGCTAGTGATCAACAACACGATGTTACGAGGAGATAGGTTAGGACAACACGCACAGCTCGGGGGCACACAGTGCCCGATGACGCATGACATTGTCAGTCTCAACCTGGCGATTCCCTGTCTCAGCAAGTGCTTCCCTGTGTGTCAGGCACACTTTCACTCACGGGCATGTCAGTGGCAAAAGCTCCGGCTGATATTGATTTCGGGGACCAATACTCCCTCTCCACCTCGAGTACAGTCATCAACCCGGCAACATGGTGTGCAAGAAATGCGAAAAGGTCAGCTCAGTTGGTCATTCTTCGAAAGAAACTGACAAAGCAGAAAACATCCACTCTAGCAGCCCCAGACCCTTTCCAGCCCTCCTCCTCCACCCGCAAAATCGGCGAGAACAAGCTCCTCAGTGCTCGAGCGCGGGCAGCGCCCTACGCCAAGCCGGGAGCAGGGGTCAACAAGGGCAAAGTAAACCCATACGGAGGCAAATGCCTCGACTGCAAGGTCAGCCCCCTCTCCGCATGTGGTCGAGAGTATATAGCTGACGAGAAGCAACCGGTCGCCCAGAACAGCGCGACGCGGTGTCAAAAGTGCGCATACAAGAAGGGACTCTGCGCAATATGCGGGACGATGGTGCTAGACACGACCAGTAAGCTCTCGGGACTCCGGGCATTGCGCTCGCAGCTCACGGACAGAATATCGGCAGTCAGCAAAGTAGGAGTCAGCTCGGCAGTCATTGTTGCGTGACGGGAATATTCCACAACTTGTAATAGTATTCGTTGTACCCCATACACAGCATGTACACTATCATCTTAGATCCCTCGAAATTCAATCTCCACTTCAGCATTTAGGATACAAGCAGGTGGTCTGAGCAAAACGCCGAACAGACAAATGGCGACAGACAGGGCATACATCTCCACCCAGGTGTTCTGCACCGCTCTGGCTACTCCGACCCACAACTCGTCCGGCCCGCTCCAGCCTCGTCTTTCCATCCTCGCAAGCTAACGCCGGATCTTCGGCTTCTGCTCCGCCATCTGTACCGACCTGGACGTCAGCCACCCTGCCTACGCGTCACTCGGCCCAAACGTACCCCTTGTTTCCGACGGACAAGACCATATGAGCCTGGCCCGTCTTCTGCTGCCGTCGGGCAAACGCATCCGTCATACCCAAGGGCGTATCTCCTGCGCTCATCTGCAGCTGCTTCCTCTCCTCTGCAATCTTCTTGAGCCGCTTCTCCGTCTTCATCCGTCCAGACGATTTCCCGCTGCGGGTCAGCTTGTCCTCGGAAAGATCTGCAACACGTACTGGAACTTGTGCGAGAGCGACTTCCATGCTTCCTTGGGTGTCATTTCTGCGCATCAGCTCGCCCAATGGATCATGCGCAGATAGCTTACCTCGTCCAAACTCGTCGTGGTAGACAATATTGATGTCCGGCTTGTAATTCTGGTACAGCTCCAGAGCATCCTTCGCCTCCTGCTGCTCCCGCATTCGGTTCTCCCACTCGCGTTGCGCCTGGTCCTTGTTCCCGCCTCGAGCCTGTATACGCTCCAGCTCCCTTTGCGCCTGTCTCCGCCTGTAGTCCGCGAGCCACAGATCCCGTTGCTTCTGGATCCGCTCTCGCTCCGCATCCTCGTCGGACCGTTTTTGCAAAGCGCCTTGCTGCCGCAGCAGATTGAGTACGCCGGCCATTCCGGAGCCGACAACGGGCTCGGACTCGGTCGCAGCGGCCTGGACGTCAGCTTGCATAGTAGCGATCCATGCTTGGCTTGCCTCGGCACCCTCCGCCTTGACCTTCTCCATCTCCTGCATCTGCGCGTCGATCTTGATCCGGTACTCTTGAATCGACAGCCCTTCCCGCGCGGCGATCTCTGCCAATGCCTCGTCCTCGTCATCCGAGTCCATCTCCTCATCTTCATCGCCATTCACCAGGGCATTGACGTTATCTGCTGCCTCGGCCTCGATTTTGACGACGACAGGCTGCTGACTAGGCCCAGCCACTGGCGAGGCCGCCCGTTCACGCTTGACCGGCGCGGCGCGCGACTCGAGCGTGACGTTTCTGACAAACTCGGAGGTGTCATCAAATGTGATCCGGCCGTCTTCGTCTCCATCATCCTGTGGTGCGGTACTGTCCTCTTCCTGCCGGCGGCTCGCCAACTGCGCGACCAGATCCTCCGACTTGACCTTGGGCGCTTTCTTCGTGTTGAGACGTCGCTGTCGAGCGAGAGCCGCTTGCAGGTCGTCATCATCCACCAGATTCTGCGGTCCATCCTCGACCACGCGCTTCTCAAACGTCGGCTCGCCATCCACTGCCATATCGTCGTCATCGCCCTCCGCTTTGCGGGTCGAGCGCTTTGACTTCTTCTTCTGCACGCCGTCAGCTCCAAACATCGTACGTTCTTTTGAGCTCACCTTTCGCTGTTTGAAGCCCGCATCGCCCTCCTTCATGTAATCCGAGACCTCAAAGTCCTTGGCAAAGTTCAGATCCAGCTTGACCTTGTTCGCGGGCTCATGGCCCAGTGCGATCATCTCGCTGTCCTCCTCCGCCTCAGGCTTCTTCTCGATGGCCGCGCCCAGCCTGAACCCCTCGGTCTTCACGTTGCCCGTCAGAAACTCGTCGTCGTACTTGCCGAGGATGTCGGCTTTCCGGCCAATGCGGCTCTCGTCAAATTCATCATCGTCGTATCCCGTGTACTGCTCCAATGCCTTGCGCTTGCGTTCCTTGGCTGCGCGAACTTTCTCGTCGTCGACGAGGTTGACGTTCTGCAGCTCATCCTCTGCAAAGTCAGCACGGTGCTCAGCTCTGGCGTTCAGCGACTTACCGTCTTCGCCGAGGACCCGGCTGTCTTTCAAAGTGAGGATCACATCTTCCCCGCTCTCAAACGCCTCGGCACCGTGCCCGACCTTCAAGCCCTCCAAGTCACGCTCGTCGTACGCCGCCGCTCGATCCGCCTCTTCCATCTCCCTCGCTCTCCGCTCCGCTAGCTCCTTCTCGCGCTGCTTAGCTCTCTTCTTTTGCTTCTTCAACCACGCGGCCGTATCGAGCGAGTCATCCTTGGACGAGTCACCCAGCGTCGCTCCCTTCAACTTCGCCTTGAGCGCCCGCTGATTCTGTAGCCTGCCATCAGCAAGCGGCCAGATTCCGCGACCAGACACGAAACTCACTTGGATATCTTCTCATCCATGTCTTTCTTCTCCTTGGCCCGCTTCATCTCTTCCCTGCGCTGCGCGTAATTCTGGCCCGCGACAACGTCCTCATCCGGTTCGATCTCTTGCGTGCCATCGTCGACGGGGATGGGCGCAAGTCCAGCAGCGACACGCTGCGCGTTGATCTCCTCCATGGTGGATGGTTCGGCGTCGGCCATCTTGACAAAGCTTCGAGCTGTTTCCAGGTGAGTGTACGGATCAGAATGTTGCAGAGCAAGATGTCGCGAATGGCGAGAGTGAGTGGCAAACCGCGGCGAGCACTGCTGGTGCGGCGACCGCCGCTCACTCATCGACGGCCAACTCGCGACCACTGCTTGCTGCAAATACCGACTTGGCACGTCTTCCATCTTTCACCCCCTCGGAAGCAGCAATCGACAAAATGGCACCTGGAGAAGGAAGAAGAAGAGCGGAGCTGCGCGCATGTCTCGTCTGCTCAATCTTGCAGCCTACAGCCGACTTTGTCAAGCACGGTTGCCCAAACTGCGAAGACGTCTGCGACGTGCGTTTGTCCGCAGAGCGTGTCTGTAGTTCCGACTGATTCCAGATGAGGAATAGCGCGGACAGGGTGGCCGAATGTACGAGCCTAGTGTGGGACGGGATGATCGCGGTGGTGAATCCCGAGGAGAGCTGGGTCGCGCGTTGGCAGCGGATCGGTCAGTCCTGCCTCGGTTGCCTGTCAAGCAAGCTTGCTGACATGCAGAGAAGAAGCAGCGGGGGATGTACGCTGTGATGGTCACTGGACGCGCGCCCGAGGATGTCATTGAAGCAATCAAGGAGCGAGGAGGCACATATCGGCCACGCGATCGGGTTGAGGACTAGACGTCTCTATGAGGGAACTGTTTTGGGCGGCTTTTTGACGATTGTAACGTCCTATGTATTTACGTCTCAACGCAGCGCTGTGCAGAGGTCGGCTCTCAAATGTCTTTCCACATCGTGATCGACCCGCGATGGCGATTTGCGCCCGGGAGTCCGTCAATGATACCCCGCCTGGACGCCAAAACGCCTTGAACGAATTCATAATCTTCAACCCGTCTTGGCTCTATACAACAGTCGACATCGGCGCCTCGCTCGTCCCGCTCCCGTACTTCCTCACCGCCTCCTTTGTCGCATTTTCGTCCTCCTTGAACCACTTGACCTCCTTGGAGCTCATAAAGCTCGAGACGAGGTCTGCCTGCGTCTTTTTAAACTTGAACCCGAAGCCCTCGTGCGAGTAGTCCTTCTCGTTCGCCTGGTCCTGCTTGTCAGGCGGGCTGCACACTGGTACAAAGGCGACACTTGCCTTGTGGTACAGGATGAGCGGGAAGTCTGAATCTTTCGTCGCTGGGTCCAGGACGATGCTGACCAGGGCATTGATCGTCGCCTTCTTCGGGATGAGGTGGAACGACCAGCGCTGGTATAAGCGTGTTGCACAGCTCCGCTCGTTGCATGCGCACCTGCTTGTTCTTGAACTGGATCAAGGTGTCGTCGTTACGGACGACCTCGTAGCCGAGGTTCTCGGACGCCGGGAAGAGTTTCGGCAACCCGAACCACTGCCCGGCCATCTTGTACCGGTCGTTGGCGTAGACGAACTGGTCGTCGTACACGCACGCTGCGATAAGCACGATCCTCCACCTCTAACTGTCAGCCCACCAGGGGCGTACCGTGCCACGCGCTCGACGGTCGGTTGACACGAGTACAAGGCGATCACGTCGTCGATGAGCTTCTGACGGTTCGGCGGCAACGGGATGCTCTTGGATGGGTCGGGCTCCATATCCTCCGTGGGCAGCGTCTGCCTCGGCTCGACGGACTCGCCCGTCTGTCCGCTTGCGGCGGCACGCGTGCGGGCGATGATCTCCGGTGCAGCCTCGGACGACATGTTACGGATGGGTATTGAGCTTGAAGAAGGCAGGGGTGATCGGGATCTGGATCGAGAGCGGTAGGTGTGATGCGGATGCAGTGCCGAGCTAAAAGGGCGCTGGTTGTCTGGTAAGAGCAACGGTGGGAGGAACAAAGATGAAATCTGCGAGCGAGGGAGAAGGGGTCTCTTGATATGGTTCGTGGCCAGACGTGAGGAGGTCGATGACATCAGAGTGATTCACGTATGTCGTTCCGAGGATCGAACGTTATCCGGTCGTGGAGCGCAGGAAGGGGCGGGGGAACATGCATGCGTCAAATGTCTCCCAGGCGGGGTATATGTACCCTGCGTGCTGAGCCGCGGTAGCCGTTTCGCAGGAATCACGGGGAGCGATAACACAGACCGATCTGCTGGAATCCGGGCAACAAATCGGTGAGTCCGCCATCAAGCCCGTTTGCGTGAATCGGGCACCCGATCGAAGCTAGTCGCCGGGAGGCATTGCAGATCATGCTGGCGCTGTCCGGCAGCCACGCTACACCGCCAGTATGCACTGGACCAGCTTTTCAATTCCTGAAATCGAAGACGTACGCTGTGATGAATCGTTATCGGGATAAGGTTAAGTGGATCGATCATTTCTGGAATCACCGAGATCGAGTTCCGATTTGCCGCATGCGTGCCCGCGGACGCCGTGAGTTGCTGACAGGGCTTCGCAAAATGACCATCCAGACCCCGCGCGGTCTTGATCGCCACGCGCTCACAAGGCCAGGTCCAGGGGCTGGGCGGCGTCTGTCACTGCTGGCGGAGTGGGTAACCGCATACTTCAGCCCATGGAGAACGCCGATTGAGCTTTCACAATAAAAGAAAACTGGACACCAGTCAAGACGCAGAGCTTCACCTTCGCTCACGCTTCACTACGCCGTCTTTCCCGCTGATCCCTCTTCGACGTCTGTCTCGAGGACCCAAGCAGCAGCCTAATACAGACACGCCCAAACCTCAGTCGCATGCATCATGGCGGGCGACAAAGCCACGCACAGCAGTCCAGCGTTCTCAGACAACCGGTAACCACAGTAACCGGCGCTCGAGGCCAAACAGCTTCGAAACCAACGACGGCCCTTCCACTATCCTGCTTCATCACATCAATTTCACCAACTCACAGTCATGTCTTACCATCCGCCCATTCCTGACAGCAGCGCTATCTTCCGCCAGGATCTGTTCAAAGGCAAGGTCCTCTTCTGCACAGGTGGTGAGTCGGCGCGCGCCAACGGCTCCAAAGCGGACTGCTCACGCAAACAGGCCGAAGTGGAATATGCTACAAGATCACCGAAGCGATGATGCGCCATGGTGTGGACGCGACCATTGTCGGCAGAGAGTGAGCCTGGGAAAGCCAGCGGAGTAGAACTTATGTGTAGTGCCAAAGGCCTGGCTGAGAGCGCTGAGGCGCTGCAGAATGCGACGGGCGGGAAATGCCTCCCCGCCGCGGCCGATGTACGAGACCCCGCAGCGCTGAAAGCCGCTGTCGAAGCGACTTTGGCCAAGTTTGGACGTATCGACTTTGTCATTTGCGGTGAGTCCACATGTCATCTGCAAAGCAAGACGCTGACCTGCAAGGCGCGGCCGGCAATTTGTACGTGTTGCGACTATCCCTCACCAACGCGGCGCTAACGCTCAGCCTGGCCCCGATTTCAGGCCTGTCCGAACGCGCATTCAAAACGGTCATCGACATTGATCTGCTCGGCACATACAACACGCTCAAGGCGACTCTTCCAGCCATTCGCGAATCAAAAGGTTCATATGTCCACATCTCGGCGAACCTGCACACCCGCGGTACACCCTGGCAGGCGCATGTGAGCGCTGCAAAGGCTGGCGTGGACGCTCTCAGCGCGGTCATCGCCGTGGAGGAGGGACCGCGAGGAGTGCGATCGAACGTCATCGGACCAGGGTGGGTGGAGTGGACGCTTCACGCGTCGGGGAGCTGGGTCGCTGACGACAGCCCCATCAGTGGTACGGCTGGAATGGACAAGCTTGCCCCGAAGGGGTTCAAGCCCGAAACGCAGATCCCGCTGGGGAGGATGGGGGATGGCGGTGAGTCATACTTCTTCTTGAGAACAGCGAGGACACTCATTATTCTCTCCTTCCGCCTCCTTCACCTCGAGCTATATCCCGCTTCGCTTCCCATGTTATTGTTCACGCTGACGCCCCAGCTGATATCGCCAACGCCGCGATCTTCCTCTTCTCACCAGCAGCCGCCTGGATCACCGGCACGACGTTCCCCGTGGACGGCGGGGAACTGCACATGCGAAGCATGGTCCTTCCTTACCCGCAAAGTCTGCTTGACCCGTCGTCGGTCACGCATCTCATCAAGCCGCGCCTCTAGATTCTCGAGGCGTCACACGTGTCGGACGGCAGAGGAGCGTACGGGAACACACTGCCGTGATGCGAGCAAAATATACGACGTGAGGCGCAGCGCACGAATGAGCCATGCATAGACTTTCACTCCCTCCCCACATTTCGAAGGCCTCGCTTAGCGTCCCATCACCCCCCGAGAGGGGAGATGTCTCGCATGGAGGCCTTCGGCTGTAGTGATCGGTGCGAGAGGTCTCGGGTGCTATTTCAGGGTCCAGGGTTTATTGGGTCGTCGCAATCAATTGTTTGCGGGCGGCTGTGGGGGATCTTCGTCTCCGGTAACATACCAACCACGTACAAGCTTAATTCATCTGCTTTTCACATCATTCCCATTTGCGTCTGCCCCATCGTCGACCAAGTCTGCATCAGCACGGGGTCTCGCGACGGTTCTTAGCGAGCGCGCGACTTTCGCAACATCCGTTCTCTTCGCAGCTGCATCTTCCGCCGCTCGGAGACGGAGACATCACCCGTATCTTCACCCTCACAGCTAGGCCTGAGCGCGCCCCGAGGTCACGGCATTGACTTGACCAATCCCGGCGGTACTGGGCCCGGTTACGAAGGCTCGTACGCCGACTAGACCCTATCGACCCTAATCAGCGCGACCGGTCTGCACATCACACACTCTCCGACACTCATCTCTTATCGGTTGTCACCCTTCCATCTATACCTCCCCATCAACTAGCCAACCACCGCCGTTGACAGCTTCGCACCACCGGTCCGCCGAACATCCTCCGGCTCGTCATGTCCCGCACGATGCCCCCTCCGCCTCCTCGGTCCCAGTCCGATAACACCTCGCCCTTGTCCACATCACCCCTCGCCCCAGTCGCCATGATCCCCCGCTCGCGTGCGCGCCGTGATTCGCGAACCGTGCACTCGGCTCCAACGACGATCCTTCCCACACACGTCAACCCCTCGCCAGCTGCTTCGGGACGGTCCACCCCTGCTCAAGGCGCTCCCACGTCCACGTCCATCTCGGCAAGCACGTCCGCCAGCGCGAGCTCGCAGCCCATTGCGACGCCAAGCTCGCCGGTAGAGGGAACGCCGATACAGAGCAACACGATCACCAACACCCCGGCCCCTCACCCGCTGCAGAAAGTCCGGGCGATGGGCAACAGCTCGAGCTCGTCGGTCAACGGGCTAGTGGGGCTCGGTATGACGAATGCCGGGACCGGAGCGGTGGGAGGCGTGATGAGTACGCCGCAGACGGGAGCGAGCAAGATGGCCGCAGCGGCAAAGAGGGGTCAGGCCGGAGGCGTGGTGGATGGCCTACCGCCTGTCGGTGTGGACGGACAGGAAGAGGATCACCCGCTGTCGGAGAGCTCGCTAGCTTCCAGGTGAGCTCGATCGAGCCGAAGTGCTGCCTCATCTGATGTCAAGGGGCTATCACACGATACACACCCTGAATCGCCTCTTCCACCTCCCCACCCGGTGGAACCTCCTCCGACCACTCGGACAAGGAGCGTACGGCCTAGTCATTTCGGTACAAGATTCGCTGTCGAGCGAGCCAGTCGCTGTCAAGTGCATCACCAAAGTCTTTGACAAGGTGATCCTCGCCCGGAGAGCATTGCGGGAGATCACGCTGCTGCGCCATTTCGGGGGTCATGAGAATCTGACGGGGTGAGCGTGGATGCTGCTGCCGCGGACTGGTTCGCTGACGGATAGTCTGATCGACCTGGACTATGTCTGGGATGGCTACAACGAGATGTGAGTAGTGGAATCTACTTCAACGCCGAATCCTCGCTCATGGCAGATATCTGTACATGGAGGTGTGTTTGCACAATCCGCAACTGATGTCCCCAGCTGACAAATTCTCTTGCAGCCTATGGAAGGTGGGCTCTCCATTCTGTGTGTCGACGAAGCTGACCCGAAGCCGATCTTCACCAAATCATACGCTCTGGACAGGTGCTGTCAAGCTCGCACATCCAGTACTTTTTGTACCAGCTCTTGCGCGGTATGAAGGTGAGTTGAGCCAAGCTGATGCAAATCACGCAGCTGACCGTAGTACATCCATTCGGCCAATGTCATCCACCGAGATCTGAAACCTGGCAACCTCCTTGTCAACGCCGATTGCGAGCTCAAGATCTGCGACTTCGGGCTGGCACGAGGATACAAGCCTGTCACGGGCGAGGAGGGGCAGAACGACGATCTAAAGCTGACAGAGTGTGAGTCGATCAGCGCTTGCAAGGATGATGAAACTGACAGCAGACGTCGCAACGAGATGGTACAGAGCGCCAGAGGTCATGTTGTCAAATAGACGGTACACCACGGCTAGTGAGTGTCTATATCGGCGTCAGAGAGCCTCACGCTCACGCGTAGTCGACGTCTGGTCTATAGGCTGTATCCTTGCGGAGCTACTGGGCAGCAAACCAATCTTCAAGGGCAAGGAGTGAGTCATCGGCTGTCTTTTCGGCGAGCTCAAGCTAACTCACAGCTATGTTGACCAGGTATGGCTCAGAGCACGGCCTTGGAGAGAGACACCGCTGACGCCAGCTCAACTTGATCCTGGGTGTGCTGGGGACACCAGATGATGCCACATTGGACCGAGTCAGCAGCGACAAGGTAAGTTAGCGCTTGACCGACATAATATGCTCATTGTAGGCTGCTGCATACATACGGACACTGCCCCACTCAGAACGGGTCCCTCTGCAACTGATACTGCCCGACGCCGATCCTCAGGGTATGTCGACCGTACGCTGTCGAGGCCTCCAGCTCATGATCAGGACTGGACTTGCTTGCGCAACTGCTGGTCTTTGATCCAGCAGCGCGTATAGATGTGCCCACAGCGCTCACACATGCCTTTGTCGGTCCATACCACGACCCCATGGACGAGCCGATCTGCCCTGTCCTCTTCTCCAAATGGGAAGAAGTGGAATCGCTGCAAACACTGCCAGAGCTGCGCGAAGCAATCACACGGGAGATCAAGGAATTCAGGGAGGAAGTTCGGACAATTCCCGACTTATCGGACGAAGAGGAGCTCGTGGATGACGAGGATGATTCCGCGATTGACGACGTGGGCTTGACCGCGTCGCCAATGGGGTTACCGGGCCACAGCAAAGTCTCGCCTCGGTCTCAATCTCACCACGATGTCGGCATTTCGCCTACATCAAGCACTGTCCCTTTGCCTCGACAATCCGATCGCGGCCACTCGCCACTTTCCGCGCGGATACCGCTTACCCGAGAGACCTCTCGCGAGCGCAGCCGCTCACGAGACATCCGCGACGCGAGCCCGCACACCCCCGCGACAGCGCTATCGGC
>CAUG01000683.1:222588-239373 GCA_000442785.1 Papiliotrema flavescens NRRL Y-50378
TCGTCCGGCATGTCCATGACGTTCGCTCCGGGCCGCCGACCGACTTCATTCCTGTTCTCAAACCCCCTTGGAGGCGGTATGACACCCATGAGCAACTCTGTGCCCGTCGCGAGCAATATGACCACCGGCGCGAGCGGCGGTGCGACCGTGTCGGGCCTCCCCACGGCAGGTATAGGCGGCGACGGATGGGCTCGACCGAGAAGCCGCGCGCCGAGCTCGACTGGAGAGTTCGCCTCGCTCCGGCCACTTATCCGGCAGCTGTCGACTGTGGGCCTGGACGCCCTGGGCAAGGGTACTGCGAGTACGATCGAGAGCGGGCATCCGGGGGCGGGAGCAGACGACGGTGTGCCCATGCGGGTGTCGCCGTCGGATGCGCCGCCGTCTGAAGTGAGTCATGATGTGTGAAATGGATGGTCGGAGCTGACTCTCAGGTGCCCGCGAGCTTCTCCACGGTCAAGGGGACGGAGTAGCCAAGGGTAGGGCGGAGCATGAGAGTGGCATGGCGTCATTTGTACAATCAACATGCATTCATCAATAGACCGGAAGCGTCGATCGTGACTCTCCACACATCCACTGTCGGGCCGAGCCACAAGCTTCGAAGAGCCCGAGCCGCTGGGGGCGTCCGCGTACGTTGGGGCATGGATTGCATTGCATGCTGTACCCGTACACAGTTGGCGCTACATGGCGTGACGGCGATACAAGGCAGGTTCCGCCTGCTGAAGGCTAGTCGTTCTCTTCATGCGCACTTTCATTCTTATCACGGGCGACGATGATGCGGATGTCTAGCATTAGCAAAGCAGCACCGCAACACGGCTTGTCCGCCTGGCCCAGCTCCGCCACCCACCGCCACCTCAGTCCCAAAACATCGAATATGTCTTGCTCGGTCCGCGACGCCACGATGGTGCCTGCACATCAGCGCTGCCGCCCATGGCCAAAGGTGCCCCCACCTTCGGTCAACTTCCCGCCGTCGCGATCGCGAATAACGTTGGCGAACAGGCCTTGTTGGTTGAGCCGATACCCTTTCTTGTGGGCGTACAAGCGGATGCTCCGGTTGAACTGCGACGTCAGCTATGACAGTCGTCGAGAAGATTTCAGCTGACGATTTCGTTTCCTGTATGTCAGCGGGATGCGCCTTTGACGCTGAAACGGCGCGAGTCGCTTCCGCTCACCAGTGAAGTATATCAAGGCCGCTCCCCACTGCTCAAACGGGATACAAAGGATATCTCGGATCAGCATTCGCCTTCGAAGCCGGTATCACCGAATGCGCATGTCCTCACCGATTCGCCGATGCTTGCTGCTCGCGTCTAGACGCCCAACTCCCATCCACTTCGCCTCCAGTGCTCGCCACTCAGACGGCGCGCTAAGCTATGATGAGCGCGAGCCTATATCGAGCCTTTGGAGCGCACCTCGTGAGTGATCATGCCGCGCACCATCAGACGATCTACCAGCTTCTTCATCACCCCAGAGTGGTTTAGCCCATCGGCTGTATCCCTCGTGATGAGTATGTCAACGTCGCCGCTTGTCTCCTGGCCTCGGCGGTACGAGCCCATAATCTCGACCCAGACTTTCGGGTCGATCGCGAGCGCCTCTGCCCGAATGATCTCGAATATCTGCCGGCATTCTTCCCTCGGTATGCGCGAGTTAAGGTCGTCATAAAGGTCCACGCCGACCTGTAATTAGCATGAGATACCCATATCATATCAATACTCACCTGCTGTCCTGCGGTGAGACCAAAGTCCTTTGCGCGTAGATCATCCATCGTTCGCGCGCCCTTGCGGTACAGCTCATTCGCCAGGACCCTGCCCACGCCGTACACATCTCTGAACATGGCGATCGTGCGTGTCTTCTCATTGTCCTCGTAGAAGAGCCGTCCCGGGCCGCCGCTTATGAACTCGTCGATCTGCCATCAGCATCACCCAACCTGTAACTCGTGACACACACCCTATCCGCAATGCTCTGACCCACGCCCTTGATCTTCAACGCGTCCTTGCCGCTCGTTATGGGATACAAAGTCCGCCTCATCACACTCGCCGCTTGCATGTACTGTCGTATCGCAAATGGGTTCTTGCCGGGTACGCCCTGATACATGTCGTGCATCTCGTCAAACTTCTTTGCGAGCCACTCGTTCGGGCCTGTACCTGAGCCGTCGTCATCCTTCCCGCATTTGAAGCGATCGCCCCAAGGGTCAGGATTGCCGGCTGCCTCCACCTCGACACCGATCACAGCTAGCTCTGCCCCGGCGCCATGAGCATCAACAATGGCATCGCCCTCTGGCGCCTCGATCGTACCGTTCACGACGCCAGAGATGAGCTCGTCTAGCCCATCGGTCGTCCCATGCGGGATCACCTCCCATCCCGGACCGGTTGGAAGAGTATGCGTCGTCGCTGTCGTGCTCGCGCCGTGCAACCCCAGCCTAGATGGTCCGGCGACGTCCCTGATCGTGCCCGATTTCCCCCTCATAGACGGGATCTTCTTCGGCTTCCTAGGCGACTCTGTATCCGAGTCAGTAGGCGTATGTGCCCTCTTCCGCGATATGCTCGTGCTCTTTCCCTTGAGTCCTGTCATGTCGCTGACCTTGTGGCCCGTTTTAGCAGGCACCTTGAGCAGCCCGGACACTCCCGCAGTCGACACCGATGTGGACCTGTTGAACGGGTTCTTTGGAATTGAGAGGAACGGTTCCGGGTCGAGAAGCTTTGCGGCGAGCATGCAGCTTGCGATGTACTGCCACTTGACGATGACCGTGCTGCCGGGGAGCTCGCTGAGCGCCGATAGGCCGAGTTGCTGCGCGAGCATCGAAGCGGACGCCTTGTCCCAGACGACGTGCGTCGTAGCGGTGTCGGGTGTGATGGTGACCTCGCCGCCGAGCTTGTGGATCTGGAGTCAGCACATGTGAGGGAGGTATGCGCACGAACGATCTCCCATTTGTTCTTCTGCTTGGCTGGCGGACCAATCTCGAGCGGTATACAGAATCGCAGGCCATCAAACACCTTCCCTCCAAGACCCAGAGTCGGAGTTCGAGCCGCACTTCTAAGGCTCCTCGAGCCCGCTTTGAGCTGTTCCCGGGCCCTTGCCGCCGCGTCCTCCTTCTCCGCCTCTTTCGACATCTTCTTCGTGAAGGAGGCGTAATGCTCCGTCAAGGCAAGATACTCCTTCTTCGCCTTGCCTTTCACCACTGATCCCGATCCGAGCGGGATGGGCGTGCTGTCTTTCGCGACTGCTCGGGACGCAGCCGTCGAAGGTGCGTCGGGCGTGTCGATGGGCGAAGCGATTGCGTCGGGAGTCTGTGCGGCGACCTGGCGTAGCCGGGAGGTGGAGAACCGCTTGACGGGCGCTGGTAAGGGAGTGGTCGTGTCTTTCGGTGTAGGTATTGAAGGAAGCGTGGTATTCCCGGTGAGGCGCGACGACGTGGGAGTGGATATGGCCGTAGGCGGTCTCAGGCGAGCGAGATGTGGCCTCAATAGGGGTATTGAAGGTCGGGGCGGGAAAGGTGTAGAGGTGATCGGCGCAGGCTCGTCGTGGATGATTGGCGCATCGAAAGAGGGTTCCAGAGGAGGCAAAGTGCTGACTTCGGCTCCGTTCGTTGGACCCCGAGCCGGCTGCCTCCCATTGTCCGATCTTTCCTCCCCTATATTCTGTCTGCGCACAGGGAGTCCCTCGTCGCCGGGAGCGTCTTTGCTTGTTGTAGCCTCTGCCTCAGGTACTGCGGCTCCGCAAGGTATCTCGCGATGCGGGCTATCTGCCTCAAGCGACTCGCCGCCCTTGGGCGCTTCCGTCTTCCATTCGATCTCGCTCCAAACTCGCTCGTTGAAGAGTTTTGCCTCGGCCTCGCTCTCGTGCAGGTCGACGTCGAGCTGGGCCCAAAGCGAGATTGGTCTAGTCTTGAAGCGAGCGGCCGACATGGCAGGGAACTGGGACAGCTAATGCTCCGGTTTGCGCGGCGAGTATTGGTCGGTCATGGTTGAGGATGCGTGGACTACGACTGTAGACCAGACAAGTCCAGTCAACCCATCAACAAGCCGTGCCTGAGTGTGGGCGCCTAATCGACTAGCTAGGCGTGCGTTTGATGTCAGGCTTGCAAAGTTGGTTGGCTTGGCTGAGTGACGTTACCGGCAAACTTGCAGAGGATAGCCGAGGATGATAAGTACTCGACTGGGAGACGACGTGAGACCGGACGAGAAGACAACGCATAGCATAGCATAGTACAGCCAGCCTGAACTGCGACAGACGTGCTGCACTCTACCTCGCGTCCACACCTCGCTCATACCACTACGACTCGCCCTCATCACTTCCAAACGTCAAAGAACAACACACCATGTCAGATATCAAGGAGGCAGGCTTCAAGGTGAGATTTCTCTATTGCCGCCCCGAGCTCACAATCAGTCCAGCGACATCCTCAGTGTGAGTCAATTGACACCTTCCGCGGGCCACGCTTAGTGCTGACTGTAGGGTCTCGCAGGTGTCCTCGACAAGATGCCGGAGAAGGAGAAGACCGCTCAGATCAAAAAGGTGAGCATCGGCGCTCTGTACAACATCGACCGGCCAGCCATCGCTGACGCGCAGACGAACGGTATCTTCCAGCTCAACGTGAAGAACGGAGAGGGAAAGGAGGCCACCTGGGTGTAAGCTGTGGTGCTTTATGGCTGGGTCACGCTAAGTACAGCATCGACCTGAAAAAGGAGGGCACGGTCACCAAGGGACCAGCCAAGAAGCCAGGTTCGCTCTATTTTTTGCGACGAAAATTACATTGCTGATGAGCAGATGTCACCATGAACCTGTCAGACGGTACGCAACGAGTCTCGTCACTCGCCTTGTCACCTTCGAAGATGGGTTGATCCCCAGACGTCTTTGCTCAGCTCGCGGACGGCAAGCTGAACGGCCAAAAGGCATTCATGACCGGCGCGTTGAAAGTCAAGGGCAACGTGAGTTGGCTGGAGCGCGCCTTTGACGTAGCTGATTGCAGGTCATGCTCGCGGTGCGTACTGATGATGTTGACCAGACTTACAAGCTGACAAAAAGACTAAGCTGGACGGCGTGCTGAAGGTGCGTTTGTGTGCACGACGATTGTTTCCCCAGCTCACGCGCAGAGTGCCAAGGCCAAGCTTTAGATTGGCTGCCCCTCGTTGTATCACAGCTACCTTCTGCCTGTCTTTCGCTGTATCTTCCTCCGCTCCGATATGCATTCGGTGCATCTATACCTGTCGCACCTTCTGTCGCTAGCCGACCTCCAAGTTGTAGAGCTGCACGCGCTCGTCTCGGCTATTCACCGGCTCGCGCTCTTTCGCCTCCCTGATGAATGGCCTTCAGCAGTCGCTTCGTCCTGCTTGCCTTCCTGCGAGCGTTAGACTCCGCCCAGTCGTTTACGCATGGCTGACCCTTCGGATGATGAATGACCCACACTTATGCTCGCCCCGGTGATTGTCGACCCTCGAAGGGTGAGAGCAGCTCCGCCCTCCGTTCTCCGCCTCCACCTCCACTTGACCTGCAAGCCACTAGCGTGCTGATGTTACACAACTGATAGGCGCTCTGACCGCTTACCAAAGTATGAGGCGACCCAAAACGCCGTATCGTCGTGTTGTCATTCTAACCACCACTATCGCTTCTTCAACTGGCTAACATTACACCGCTGGACCAGCTGCCAACCATCTTTCACTTTCCGACCGACTGGCTAACCACCCCATGCTGTCCCCGAGGCAGCGCTCCGCGTATTTGTACGCAATGTCCGTTGAGAAGCTCTGCCGTTTGTCCTCCTCTTTTCCACATCCGCCAGACAACCATTGGATATACGACACCGACGGCTGTCCTGCTCGAACCACGTACGTTCTCCCTTGCCCATCACTACCACCGAACACAGGTAAGAGGGCCTCTCAGGTTTCTTCGAGGTGTCCTGTCCCCTGTGCACTCTCTCGTCTCGCCCACTCTAGGCGATCAGCCGCCCCCTCCCGTCACCCCCACATCGTCACTGAACCATCGCCATGTTCGCCTACACGATGTTCCTCCAGCCCGAGCCGGAGATCATCCCTCGCGACCCGGGCCATCCCGTCCAGCGCGGTTTCAACGCTGCCCAGCCCCGCCCGGCGCCCCCGACCAATCCGCCCCCGACCACCATCGTGGACAGGTCGATTCCTTACCGAGACGTCAAGTTCAAAGGTCCGCCTCGAAACGTCCGCGTGGACCCAAAGAGCAACCCGCCCGGCTATCGACCGCGCGAACGACCGGTCCGACTCACGCCCGTCTTTTCGCCACAGTCGGCACAAGAAGACCAGCACACCGAGTCAGAGCTGCAATCGTGGCCGATCGGCGTGCAGCCGGATAACTTTCCACTTGTCGACGCCGCGTGCGACGGCGAGATCAAGTGGGGCTTCATGCGATGGTGGCCCGTAGGCATCCGGAGGGACTATCACCTAGCTTGCGCCCTTGGCGAGCCTTGGCCATTGCCTCCCATTGGACCGCAGACCACGCCGATCCTCCCACCCAAGCATGTTCTCCCGCCCGGAAACAGCGCCGCGTCCGAGCCCCGTACTCCGCCCACTCCCGAGCTGATCGCCGGCGGCGGTTCGTCAAGCTCCTCGACCGTATCGTCGCTTCCGACGCCGGTCACTCCGGACACTGCCACCGTCCCGCTCGCGCCCGAACATCAGAACGAGGACGACGAGTGGGAGGCTATCGAGATCGAAGATGCCGCCGGCCCAGCCGGGCGAGCCGACCGTGAGAATGTCGCAGTCCAAGCACGAATGCCCAACAGGTCATCGAGAGCCAGGCGGTAAGCTGCGCGAGGTGGTTCGTGGCTCGACGCTGACCAACAGTAGCGCGCGCAGGACCCGTCAGACCAACGCGATGGCTGAAAGGTAGTAAGGCTTCAAGCTGTCACACTGTAAGCGTGACGGGCATGGCCACTTCGTCAACTTTCCGACCTGCAGACGTCGCTTCACCCACGGGCGACAGACGTGAGCAGCATAGCAATGAGAATTTTCTCCAGTGGCGAACAGTTTCGAGAGCAATCACAGACATCAACCCGAAATCTCCAAAGCACCAAAAATACAATACGCCTCGTCATCACCTAATATCTCTCCGCGTCTTTGTACTGGTTTTGTCATGCATGGGCTGTTGTCTGCCCTATTTGCCTCCGTAGAATAGTGCAGCTGCCGTACTGAGATAAGTGCACAGTCAATGGGTAGATGTTGCCGCAGGTGGCCTGGGTTGTATCACCGTCCTTCCTCGGACCATGTTGATACTTGCGTGCCATGGCCCCACTGGAGTCCCTCGCATGCGCCGCCGGACCAATTCACAAAGCGACCACTACTCATCCGCCACCGCCGGTTCGCCACTCAACGTCTCCCCATCCTTCTCCCCCACCCTGCCCCCACTCGCCTCCCCGTCCAGCGCCAAAGTCGGCACTTGGCTCGTCGTGACTGACGGTGCGCTCGAGACCCCCTTGTTATCCGCCTTGGACCCCATCTTGCCGCTCGAGCCGCTGGGCGTGCCCGTGAACGGACTCGGCACCGGACCAAACTCGTCCGCGCCCCCCCGGAACCACTCATCCACCAATCGACTGACTTCCTCGCCTTCGGTCCCCTGGTGGAGATCGTAGTACGTCGGATTCGCCTTGAGTCGCGTACCAAAGTATGTCCAGCCGAGCAAGTCCATCACGTCCCTCTTCCGCAGGTCCGCCATGCGGCGGCGGTTGATCTGCGGCGGGGGCGGCGGCGTGCGATATTTTATCATCCGCCCAAACGCCGTGATCGCCTCGGTGGAGCTCTGCCGGCGGATGACGGCCGGTAGATTGGACTCGAGCGGGAGTCCGTCCGTCAAGATCCGGTTGATGAGCATCGCTTGTTCCGCTTGGCACATGACGAACATGTTTCCGCTCTGTCCCTGGATGGGTCCCGCGGACGTCACGGCCAGACCTTGCATCTTGACGAGCTCGGTCTGACTGTAGTTGACCACGCGGCGATCGGAACCTTCTTCGCCTGTCATGCGGATATATTGCGCGCCCATGAGTGCGACTGTGCTCGCTCGCACAGGGAGCGTCCAGCAGGATTCGCGCGGAACGATGAGAGCCCGCAGCAGGCCGGACGCGAACAGCTCGAGCACGAGGCGCAGATCCCCGGCGTGCGACCCGGGGATAAGGTATCCGATCCCATGCAGTATCGGCTCGAACAACGCCGTATCTCTCAGCTGCGCCAAAAGCGGCTCAACATCCTCCCGTGACGCTGAGAGGAAACCATTCAGGTCCATCTCGTTGCCTGACTGCGTGACCATATCGTTCGCAACGGTCCTGCAAGCGCCTCGTGACGGCACGAAAATGATCGTCTGGGCGGGCGCACCCTTGACAATGTCGTATGCCGGCTTCACCATCGTCTTGAGCAGCGTGGCAGAGTGCGGAAGCGGGAACGTCTTGACCGCCACAGGAATGGTATGGCCGCGGTCGCGCGGGTAGAATGCGTAACGCCATGCAGGCTCGACGCCGAGCCATGTAGCGAGATCCGATGCGTCGTTCAGCGACGCCGTGAGACCCACGATACGTGTGCGAGAGGGACGTGCGATGGACAGAATACGAGCCGCAGCGAGCTCATACTGCTCGTCGAGGAGGTGAAGGTCGTCGAAGACGACGAGTGAGAGGTTCTTGACAAATTCGGTGATCTGCGGTTCGTCGATTCGAAGGAAGGCTGAAGGCGAAGTGACAGCGATCGTCCGCTTTGCCGAGGTAGTCTTGACGAGATCGCTAGGGGACAACAACCCTTGCACGACGATACCTTTCGCCTTGGACGTGATGCTTCGAACTCGGGCGACGGCTTCTTGGATGTCGCGCCGGTGCGGAACAAGGAGCAAAACAGCCGCATAGGGATCATGCTTGTAGGCGTGCCTGCGAGTCAGTCGACAACATGCAACAATACACGAATACAATAGGGGGCTCTGCGTGTGCACTCACCAGATGGCCACCTCGCCGATGAAGGACTTGCCCGAAGCCGCTGGGGCCGACAACAAGAGATTATTCTGGGTGTGGTACGCCGACCAGAAGATCTGGCTCTGAATCCCGTTCAACGTCGAGATGAAAGGCCGGTACGCCTGCTCCAACGCGCTATCGTCCAGAGCCTTAATGTTGAGATACGGGATGTCGAGCAAAGGGGTCCGGTCATCCGGCTGTCGGGGCATGACGAGCGAGTCGAGAGAGACGACTCTTGAGTCATCCGAGCCCAACCATCGGTCCGAGACCGACACAATCGTATACGAGCTCGGCACCGTCTCGCCCATCGCGATCGTAAAGTCGATATCGAACGCCGTCGAGTTCGGCCGAAGCAAGACGCTCCGCCATTGCAGGATGTTGAAACCTTCCTCGTCCTGCACCCAGACGTAGAACGGTTCCCCACTGCCTGAGATCTTCGCATTCCACTTGAACTCCGCCTTCACGTTCACACTGATTTGTAGCAAATCATGGCTCAGTGGCCGAAGCTTGTAGTCGACCGCGACGGTGGGGAAAGACTCGGCGGCATCTTTGATAGCCTGACCATGCTTCTCGTTCAGGTGCACCATGTCGCCAATCTCCTTTGGCTGCATGGCGCGAAGGTCGGCTATCTCGGTGTCGTCCGCCCATTGACGGAGGTTATGAAGAGTCTCCCGCTGCAGAGTGGTGAGTTGAGCGAGCGGGTGCTCGTAAGGCCACATGCGCTGTTCGATTGCTTTGCTCAGGTCGATGAGGAGCATGGCGTTATTCGACCAGTTCCGGCTAAGCGCGATCTCGAGGAGGGCTCGGATGATACGTGCAGCGTTCTGTCGTCAGTGGAGGAATGAATGCTGGAAACGGCAATGGCTCACTTGCGCCACGTATGCCGCATCAGAAACCAGTGCAAAGTCCTCCAGATACACCTTCGAGATGTGCGCTTGCAGCCTGTTGTCAGAGCTCGCTCATGATGCAGATCAGGCCGGGCTGACAAAATGTTGACCTTGCCGTGTTTGTTGGTAACCCCGCCCTGTCAATCAGCGTCAGGCCTCGCCGACATTGGAGTGCAAGCTCGCCTTGACCTCCATGGGACAATGGTCGCTCTCAAGGATAGCTGTCAGCTCCGTGATCTCGTTTTCCCGGACCTGAATCTGCTCAAACTATAGCATCAGCCTACTGACCACGATGCAAAATCACAGGACTCACCTCGGTCGCCTGCGAGAGCATAGCGAAGAGGTCGGCGTTCTTCATTTTCGGGTGGAACATGGTGTCTAACATCAGCTCACATCTTGTGCATTGCGCAACCGCCACTGGCAAGTGTGAGACGCACTGAAGACCTCCATCGTTTGATACCGCAGGTAGTACTTTGCCGCGATTCGACCCAAGTCCGAGATCTGGAAGCTGTTGGAGATCTCATCGAACCGGATCATCTTTGCCGCCGTGAGCTGCCGAGCCGCTTGGACGATGAGCTCGTTTCGCTTGTTACCAAGATTTGGGTCGTCCTTCGGCTCATCGTGCGGCATGCCGTAGATGAAAGGCTCTTTGCGCATTCGCACTGCCAATCAGCGCGTGCCGTATGAGAAGGAAGCTTGACTGACCGAAGAGGTAGGTGTATCCCAGCCACTGGATCGCTTCGGGGACGTTGGCAATCGTGCCTAGGGCCACCTCGGCGTTCAGCGAGTCGATCATTCCGGGAATGAACCTATGTTTAGCAAGCGCCTCGGTCCAGCGGCGCCATGCTCACTTCGATTCGATGGGATGCTTGAGCGTCAGCTGCTGCTCCGCTGGCAATGAGAACCGAAGCTCACCTGAGCCATGATCGAATACAGGTAGTGCTCGAGCTTATCTTGCGTTGTGCAGATATAGCCCTCACCACTAGTCTCGTATCCGGGTCGACCCGCACGACCGAAGATCTATCCGTCAGTCTGGGCCATGCGTCACTATGCCTGAAAACCCACCTGCAAGACATCGAGCACGGACAGGTCCACGAACGACCCTCGACTACTGTCGTACACCTGTGTGCCCTTGATAACGACTGCATGCGCCGGCAAGTTGACACCCCAAGCAAGTGTAGAGGTACAGCACAGTACCTATGATCAGCGCTCGTTCGGTAACAGCGTCATGTCAGAAAGAACCGTGCGTGGACACACCTTGATGGCGTTGTCTTCGAACATCCGCTCCATCATGTTCCGGTCGCTTCGCAGCATACCGGCATGATGTATACCGAATCCATTCTCGAACAACTCCTTCATCTCCTTGTTGCGGGATGTGCCGATGTCTCGCCGGTAGAAGTCGAATTTGGGATGCTCGCGGGTTTCAAAGAACGAAGTCATGCCTTCATCCTTTGCCATCTCGAGCAAGCGCTGCGCCGACTTGACCGTCTCTTTCCGAGCGTGCACGAAGACCATGACTTGGTGGCCGTCTTGCACCAGCTCGGAGACCTGTGTGTCAGCCCAACTTGCCGGCGTAAACGCTCAGCTCACCTTGTCAAAGACGGCTTGGTCCATGTTCCTGATGGAGGCCGCACTTCGTGGCTTACCCGCCACTCCGATGAAGTGCTGTTCGAGAGGCACCGGACGGAATGACGCGTCGAAGAAGAACAGACCCTGGTATCGATTGACTCTACACATCAGCTCTAGTCGCTTGGAGATCGTCATAGCTGACCTGAGGAAGTCGCTGACGTCGATGTAGTTCGGCAACGTAGCACTGAGACCAACAATACGGATGAGGGACTGGCTCGACTCGACCTGCCGCAGCGTCCTCGCCACAATCGTCTCGATGACGGCACCTCGCTCTTCGTTCAGGAGATGCACCTCATCAATGATGAGCAGGCGGACTTTCTACCAATCAGCCTGATTCGTCCCACTGAGCGTTGTCCAGAAACACATACCGACGCCAGCTCTCCCTCTCCAGTCGGCTTCCGCGTGACGACATCCCACTTCTCCGGCGTCGTGACAATAATTTGCGTCTCTGCAATCTCTTGCCGCGTCAATTGCATATCGCCCGTCAACTCCCGGACCTTGATGCCTAACCACGCTAATCGCTTGCCGAACTTGCGGGTGATTTCGGCCGCGAGCGCCTTCATTGGGGCGACGTAGATGACCTTGAACGCGTCGCGGTTGATGTTGAAACCAGACGGATGCGTCGACGGTCCGGGTTGCACGTATTGCATGAGGACGCGAAGAATCGACATGATCGCCACGTCCGTTTTACCCTGGCGTCAGTTGAATATAGGTGAGGCGTCTGGTAGCTCACAGCTCCGGTAGGGGCTGTAGTGAGTCAAAGTGTACTGAAACAGGGCGGGGGACTCACCACAAATGAGGAGATTCTCGTTGGTTCCCATCGCTGTAGGCTGAACAATACTCTGCATCCTGTTGAGCGTGACGTAGCTCTGAAGGTCAGCTGAGGACGGGAGAAGATCCTTTATCACTCACAGGGAAGCATCCTCGAGCAAGAGGCGGGAGATCAGCGATTCTGACAGGTTTTTCGGATTGTTTGGGTGGGATAGGCCTCGATGGCGGGATGATGACTTCTTCAAAGGTCTGCCAATCAGTTCCAGCACACTATGCAACTGTTCGATCGAGCTACATCGTGCATGTGTCGCGTGGTTCCCTCGGGCATCGTGAACTTTCCGCCCATCGACAAGGCTTTCGACACGTTCCCGCCGGACGTATACACGTGAGGTAAGACCTCCTGTTCGAATATGCGCTTTTGTCAGCGGACTCGGCAGCGACAGCGAAATGCTCACCGGCCCATCCTCCGAGAACATCGCCTTGGGCCTCTCCAGCTGCTCCTGTATTCTTCGCTCAATGTCCTCCGCAGAACCGATCATATCCGTGATATCAATCTTCTGCTTCTTGTCCCGCCCTCTCGCGGCATTGAGCGTGAGTCGAGCTGAAGGGAGGTATCCATTGCCGTTGACCTGTCTTGTTTTGCCCCGCTGCCGGTCAGCCTGCGCATTGTTCGCTACCTGGATGCTTGTTACTCACCTGAGAAGCGGTCCTCGAGCCGAGGTCTGAAGATAGCTCAGCGACCAACGGACCCCTCGTCCCTGGCTTGAGGATATCCTCGACGAGCTGCAGACCCGCCCCTTCGAAGCCTAGAATCTCCACAAGCTCCAACTGGATCTCTTCATTCGATCTCGGAGAGGACAGAAGCTCCACGAGCGAGCTGAACGACGAGGCGACCGGGAGGTGGCTGAAATCAGCATACGCCCGCGCACGCGGACCAGGGGGGAACGACCCACTTGCGTAGCAGTGACGCCAAGGAAGAGACCGACGCGTTGCCACTCGGAGCCGCATGGTCGTTGGTATATGCCTCCACGGGTGGAGAGGCGGGTGCAGGAGGAGCATCGCGAAGTCGCGATGGGCCCGCGTGCGGGTACCGGTCGAGTAGTGACGGCCATGGCGTGGTCAAGATGTAGTCCGGCTCCAAGGGAGAGTCATCGTCGGCTCCACTATAGCTCCTGCTACTGAGCACAAGCACAAGATCAATAAAAGGGCTGAAGCCTGCCGAGCCATGGACCACTCACGGTCCAGCCTCGTACTCGTCAATCAAAGCCGTCCAAGCTTCGGCATCCTCAAGCCGGGAAGAGGTGTTCGGCTGCTGGTCGAACAAGCTATCCAAACAGCTCGATATAGACATGGCTTCCCGCAAAATGTCCTCTTAAGCCTTTTAAGCGCTCTGCGCTGTCTATGGGTATATGCGAAGATGTCGGAATCGAAGATGCAAGTTGACGAGCAATGGACCACGGTTGATGACGTTCTGGTGACTGGCTCACTCGAACTTTTCGATTTCGGATCCGAGCGGTTGTCGCTCATCAACAATGCATCGCCGGATACGCGCCCCCGACCGTTTTACCTGCTGACCCCGCGTGACTCCGATACGGCATATGTTGCAGCGCACAAGACCCTCAAGAGGTCGTCAAGTCATGCATGGGATGGGACCGATCGCAGAGAAAGTCATTAAAACACCCTCAGTCCGCCCAGGCCGGACAGCCCGTCGTCGCCATTCGACATCCCCGTCGCGGCCGTGACAGCTACTTCGGCACCCGCACCCTTCATGCTCGCCCCACCAAGCAAGCTCGAGAACAGCTCATCCATCTGGTCGTCGGTCCACCCGTTCGCAAGAGGGATGGGCACCGCGTAATTTTGCGCCTTGTCATGGACGGTGTACCTGCCAGTCAGCTTGGGTCTTTCAGGAGTGAATTGTCCACACATACCGCAGCTTTCGACCCTTTGAACCACCCCGCTCAGCCTCCCTCTTCTTTTTCTTCTCTCGACGAAGATGCGTGAGATCGGCCCCACCACTCCCGCCCCCTCTTGACTCGATGACCTCCTTCAGAAGGAGCCGGTAGCCCGCCTCCTCGCTCTCCACGAAGGTCTTTTCCGACTCTTTCTGCAATGTGAGCTGAAGCTTGTCGAGACTGGCGCAAAACGACTGACGCGGTGTGCGATGCCCGCCTCGATAGCCTCCACGACGCCCGTCTGCCCCTTCGTCCCCTGCAAAAACTTGCTGCTCCCAGCGGCTTTTGACGTGACCGCCATGCTCGCGGCGTTGATCTTCGAGCTCCACTTGTTCAGGATACCAAGAAGCTGTGGCCGTTGACTGTCGTCAGTACTGAATCTCAAACGCGGACGTGAAGCTCACGCATCAACAATCGCTAGCGAGTCCTGTGCTGCCGAGCGCAGATACTCCTCGTCCACCTCATCGTCCGCCCCCCTCTTTCGCTTGCCCAGCTCCGGTACCTCGGTGCCGGGCAGGATCAGCGCTGTGCGAAGCTCCAAGAGCTTCTCGTTGAGGTCCGCCAGGCTTCGTAGGGCATTCAGGCGTTGCTCCTCGAGGCCGCCTGATGGGTCCGCCGGCAAGGGCGGAGCAAGAGATGTCGATGCCGTCAAAGCTTTCTGGAAGGTGATTCGGAGGGTGATGAGCGAGTCAAACAGCGCCTAGGAGTCAGCTCGGCGCATGGAGCGAAGAGAGAGGAGCTGACCTTTTGCTTGCGGATACCTTGACCCTTTTCAATATCTTTCTGCCTGGCTTCGCGCAATGAGCCGAGCGGGTCCAGTGCGCGGTGTTTCGTCGATGAAATGGGCGCAACTCTTGCCTGCGGAGCGGCGTCCTCTTCGTCGTCGTCGTCGTCCTCATCTTCGTCCTGTTCCTCATCGCTGCCCTCCTCGCCGTCCTCCTCGTCTTCGTCGTCTGGCTCCTCGTCGCTCTCCTCCGCTTCATCCCCCTCCGACCCCGTCTCCTCTCCATTCATGCCTGCATCCTCGTCCTCATCGTCCTCATCATCGTCGTCAAAGATCTTCATCCGGCCCGTGCTCTTCCCCGCGTATTTGTCGCCCAACAACGTCGCGGCATTATCATCCCTCTGCTTGCGCAACCTCGAAGGGCCCACATCAAGGTAATGCTCCCTCCCCTCATCGCCCTCCCTTTGACCGACCTCGAGCGAGTCGAGCGAAGTGTACGCCGCCTCGGGGTCGAACGTGCGCGGCCGCTCTTCCTCTTCGAGCTGCTTGAGCTGCTGCGCGAGCGTGAGCCGGGACATTGTGTATGATGGTTGCTTGGTGCTGCAAGACGGGAGAATGCGAATTGCGCTTGAACTTTTTGAGTGGAGGTCTGGCGGGGGCTTTGGTGCGCGGTGTGGTGGCGGAATTGCCTGATCCGGGAATTAGGCACCGGCACCGACGGCGGCATGTTGATACGCAGCCTGCTGCGCCAAGGCTGTTGCTGGCGTAGCATGCGCGGTCAACGACATCCTTTCTTCGACGTCGACACCAGGCAGACCGTTCTGCACCGTACCTAGCTCAGCTATCTACGAGCATCTCCCGACCATCAACGTCGGAACAGCTCCACACCATGCTCTTCCATCTCTCCGCCCTGTCCGTCATCGTGACAATCGTCCTCGGTATGTCCGCCTCTCACCCCTTCGAACCGAATCCCCACGTGCCTTCCCACTCCGCCTCGTCGTTCCCCCAGAGACGCAACTCACCAGCAGTGGCATATTACTTCCGCGCCCGCCTCATCCCCCTCATCGCCCCGTACCTCCCCACCTCCATCGGCGCGCGCTTATCAAACTACACCCCGCTCTCCTCCTTCTCCTTCTCGGACCAGGCCGCAGCGGGCATGTCCTCGCGTAACTTCGACCTGGAACAGAACCTCGGCGAGGGGAGCAGCGAAAACCGGCTGGGGCTAGACGAGGGAGGCGTGGAGGAGGTGCGGCGCATCATGTAAGCTAACGCACACCTCTCAGAGCCGAGCTGACGGGCAGGGCGATCGATCGGGTCACTTTCGACCAGGCTCGTTTGATCAGGCATTATCGGATTCTCGCCAAGAACGGCATTGCGCCGGACGGTATGCGACACAGTGATAGGCCAACGACCTGTACTGATTGCAGGCACTCCGCTGGACAGGAAAGCGATCACGAGGTTGTAGAGCCTTGCATCCGCATCCCCGCAGCCCGTGCAGTGCAGCAAACATCTGTGTATACCCGTTTTATAGTGTCAATGCATGTTGCGATGTGACGTAACGCGAGCGTTCTTCCGAGGTGGATGCATGTCGCTGTCTCTGCTGTGGATGTCACGGCGAGTGGGATCGATGAAGTATATAGTCGCTCCTGCAAGCGTGGATCCACGTCTGAGGACGCAAAATGCAAGCAATGCCTACCGAGTACGGTCAAGCGCATCGTCCATTACGCCCCATACAAATACTCAAAGAACGTCGGCTTCTCCTGCCATCCTCTCGGACCGACCCGTCCCAGGATCACCGGGTTCGCCTCGAGTCCGCCCAATCTGCGCGGGAACGGCACATCGTTGACTTGTCGCCTGGCGGCTGGGTCGTGTGGATCT
>CAUG01000684.1:9344-32481 GCA_000442785.1 Papiliotrema flavescens NRRL Y-50378
CCGGACGTGCCGTCCGGGACGCGCGCGGTCGAGCACGGTCCGATGGGACACGCCGGGGGAGGGGGCACGGGGGCGGTGCAGGCGACGGTGGCTAGAGGGGACGCTACGCCGGCGCCGTGGGCGCGGACGCGGACGAAGGCGGCTGGGGTGGTATAATCGCGGTTGATGTGGGAGCGCCTCGGCTGGAGTCGATCGAGGGGGACGACACGGCGGAGCTCTCAGGGATACTGGACACGAACGCATGAGGGCGGGTCAAGTCCGACAGCAGCACGTGCAGCGAGCGTATCGTCCTGCAAGTTGTATCACAATTCATGTATGTAAGCACTTATGCTCCTTGCACCACACGAATCGTATCGTTCTACAAGAGACGGACTACAGCAATCGCAACCGATACGGCAACGCTCTAGCATGAACCGCGTTCCACCTTCATCCTCGTCCTCAACACCGCTTTCTCAAGTACCTTCCTCCTCTCCCATCTGCACACGTCCGTCGGGCTGGCAGCAACCTCTCACAGCGTAAGCCTACGCGAACCGCTTCCGTCGGGTTCGTTACCGGGCGACTCAGGGCGATACCATACCGGTGGCAACATCTCACCTCGCCCAAATCTCCCCGGACTCCAACCCATGATCTCGCTGCCGTCCAGTGTGTCCGGGGTTTCGGCCTCGGTGTCGCCAGCTGCACTCGTCTCAATTGCCGGCTTCTCACTTACCTCCTCGGTACTACCAAGCGCCGGACGGACTCCCTTTCCTCCGTCCCCATGGCCCTCGTTGCCCTGCCCCGCCCGCATCCCACTTCCGCCTGGCGTGCGTGGCGCCACGCCGCCTTTAACAGCAGCAACAGCGCCGTCACCCCCTCTCATACCCGGACCCACCGCGGGCAAGCCGCTGCCGCCATACCACGCATAGAGCTGCGCCCAGCCGCTATCCTCATCCTCCGTCCAATTCTGCCATATCTTTCTCGGCACATCCGTCCGCAAAGTTGCTTCCTGAAAGCGCCGCAACATGCTCGGCACGAGCAGATCCAGCATACTCGCCCCGTGGTCCTCTGGGGACAGCTGGCCGAGCATGAGCGCCGCGTCCCGGATATCTTGCAGCTCGAACTCGCCCGCTTCGCTCTGCCGCCAGAGGTCTTGTGGGTGAAATTGCGCGAAGTAGCGGGCCTGGCGGAAGGCGGTGGTGTGCCGGATGAGGATCGTGCTGAATTGCGAGGGGGGCATCGCGTGGGTTTCGCGTGTGCCGGGTGTCATATACAACGCGATGGCGCGGCCGAACACTATAGTCAGTGCGAGTTCGGCAGGGTGGAGCAGTGGAGCATGGCTGGGAACAGAAACACGCCCGGCTCGTCGTAGAGACCTTTCGGCGCATTGCGGAACTAATACGGAGGGACCGAATGAAGCAACCAACTCACGGTGCCACCCTTTGCGCATATGCCTGTTCGTGGCGAACGGGTGTCGAACAACGGGAAATGTACAGATCTGCCCAAGATCAGGCTGATTCATCGCGATAGCACATCTCGCCAGGTTGAGGTGCAGGCCGAACACCCTGCGCTTGAGCTTCGTGTTTCGTGCTCGACAACAGATCAGCTCACATATCAGTCAGACCGGTGAGGTTCGACTCCCACGCGGGCATGATCCATTCGAGCGGGTACCACGGCGCGAGCGTGATTAACCCGTTCATATACTGCAGCGCCGCATGCGCGTATTTGCCCTCGCGGAAGTACCCGGCGGTCAGCCTCCGGCCTAACGTCTGGGCTCTCATCGCCCTGTACGACGACGCTGCGGCTCATGACTCACTGGTTCCCCTCTTCCTTGTCGTTCTCCGCGAACAGCAACGAATCTTCCAGCGGCTTGATGGTATCGTTGGCCCGGCTATACGCGAGGTAATCGCCAGGCCAGGTCGTCAACCACGCCTGGTCGCCTATGGCGGTTTTGAGATAAGCCTCGAACCGGTAGATGACATATGTTGAGAGGCCGACGAGCTCTTTGCTGCGTAGGTAGAGCCACCGTTCGGTCAGACGCGCGGCGACGATGTCCACGGGATCTGAAAGCGGGTCGGACTCGGAGGAGAGGTTGTTGAACGGGGTACGGTGGCGCTGGACGACTTTGGCGGACACCTTCTTCGCGAGACTGGTGTCAGCGGTGAGCGTTTGAAGCTGATGCCAAAGACGGTAACGATAAAAATTCCACTCTTGTCGAGCGTGCACCCTTCATCGCGTTCCTGCCTCTCCTTCCGAAGCCATCTTAATGACCTCTTTGCCAAAATCTTGTCAGAGGACAGGGCAGCTTGACCCTCATCCCCCCAGCCCCCCCTCTTTCAGACTCCTGGAAGCTGATCGCTCGGAGGGACTCACTCGACAGACCGATACCACACCCCCTGCAGATAATCCATCACCTCCCCGGCCAACCTCGCAGCATGCTCGTCCTCCCCCTCCTCCCGTCGCGCTTTGCCCTTCCCAACAACAGGAGACAGAGGTCCCGGGATATACCAGAAGCGCCAGAGCATCTCGGCGCACTCTTCCGGCCGCTGTGGAAGGCGCCATGTCCCGATCCCATCCTGCCCCGTAAGCTTCTCGCTGTCTGGCACGGGGTTGTAGCCCATATGTCGGGCGGTGTGGCCGTAAGAAGGCGAGTCGGTGTCGTAGTCGATGTCGAGGTTTGCAAGGTGGTATGTGCGGCCGAATGTTGGGTTTTGGTGGGTCATGGTGAGAGGAGAGACTGCGGGAGGAGGTGAGGTGGAGGGACTGAGCGGGAGGGAAGGTGCGATGGGTAGGGTTTCAAGGAAGGTAGTTTTCTGGGGTGATGGGTCGTCGGAGCGCCGGTCTATGCTGATTTCTGGTGGAGGAGGGGGAGAGGGACGGGTCCTACGATGTATAGGTGAGGTAGATGCAGTATGTACGGCTTGAGAGCTGCGGAGATGAACGACGGTGAGGGCAAACGAGATGACGTGTATGGTCATCTGGGCCCAGTGAGACATTTCGAGACGCACAGACATCCGTGAATGCCAGCAGGGGCAGGGCCTCGCCGATCCTTCTAATGTCCGTTATGCAATGCGATCATCAGGATGGCGACTACAAAACAATATGAACCCCAACGAGCATACTGCGCCCGAGCTAGCTGGACCTAGCGGACGCCAACACCTTTCCTCGAGACTGAAAATGTGACAGGGGCAGAAGTCGGAGTTGTATGACAGGAAAGGAGCCACGCAACGGCATTTGCTCTGCTCTGGGAGGCTTGAAACAGCAACGAAGCATCTCACGACCCATCTGATCACCACCGGAATGTCTTCTCCCGATCTGCTCACGAGCACCGCGAGCAGCATGCTCGATTATGCTTGTCCCGAAGGAGCGTACCCCTGACCCTGCCTGAAGTCGCCACTGGGCGAGTGGCGGGGCGCCTGTGTACTGTAGATTGGCGCCGGTCGGGCCGAGCCGGTTACGACTGTAAGCGCGCTTGACCGGGTTGCATACTCGACCTCTTTCGACCTTCGCACCTCCCCTACGTCCCTCAGCGTCAACGTCCAAGTCAACAGAAGTTTGACAATGCCATACAAGTCTCTCTCACCCGCGTGATATTGGGCTCATACAGCCTTGCCATCTGACCCGTCAGCGAGCACACCAAGCAACCCACCCGCCATGATCCGCACGACTGGCCGGCTGACCGTGCACCCTCTCCGTCCTGCGACGCTCCTCGTTCGGACACTGACCACACTTTCAGCCCCTCACCCCTCTTTCAAACTCTCCGACCCCTCCCTCCTCTCCTCCCATGGTTTCATAAACGGCCACCTCACCCCCGCCGCCTCAGGCGCGACATACGAGGTGCTCGACCCAGGTACCGCCCGGCCCTGGCACGCTGTCGCAGCGATGGGCACCGAAGATGTGGACCACGCTATATCCGCCGCGGACAAGGCGTTTCCGGCCTTCGCAGCGCTACCGGCACGGGCGAGGGGGCGAATGATCATGGAGATGGACAGGCTCTTCGTACAAGCCAAGAGAGACCTGGCGCAGATCGCGGTGATGGAGTGCGGGAAGAGTCTGGCGGAGGCGGAGGGGGAGGTCGTCGTTGGATGTGAGTCGCAGGGTGTATAGGAAACGCCGAAGTGGTCAGGGAGGTGTTGAAGCCAGCGTCGTACTCGTGGCTTATGGCCGGGGAGGCGGAGCGCAATACCGGCGAGACGATACGCGGTGCAGAGGCTGCGAACATGCGGTACTTTACCATCCGGGAGCCCGTCGGGCCCGTTGCTTTGTTGTCGCCCTGGGTAAGTTGGCTCGTGCCTACTCTGAGACTCGAGGTACACTTGTCCGCGAACACATCCGGCCACGTCTCCCGCCGTGTTCGCACGACGCTCGAGGGTTTTAACTCGACGCCGCTCACCGCAGAACTTCCCAATCTTCCTCCCGTGGCGCAAACTCGTCAGCGCCCTCGCAGCGGGCTGCACAGTCGTCATGAAGCCCAGTCCCGAGACGTCTGCTACGTCCGTCGCGCTGGCGATCCTCGCGCAGCGGGCGGGCGTGCCGGACGGGGTGGTCAATGTCGTCACGGGCAGCCCAGCCGATACGCCCTCGATCGGCGAGATGCTGTGTGAGGACAAGCGGATCAAGAAGGTGCATTTCACGGGGTCGACGCCAGTGAGTCGGCGAGGGAAGTGGAAGAATGGCAATGGGCATCCGGGCGAGGTTTTAGGATGAAGCCATGGGCTGACTGCAGGTCGGCAAGCTGCTGGCTAGTCAGTGCGCTCCGACCCTCAAGAAGCTCACGCTGGAGCTGGGAGGGAACGGGGCGTATATCGTCTTCGAGGATGCGGATCTGGAAAA
This sequence comes from Papiliotrema flavescens NRRL Y-50378, assembly GCA_000442785.1. Classification (NCBI taxonomy): domain Eukaryota; kingdom Fungi; phylum Basidiomycota; class Tremellomycetes; order Tremellales; family Rhynchogastremaceae; genus Papiliotrema; species Papiliotrema flavescens. Next base: position 14,154 of record CAUG01000684.1, read on the forward strand.
AGCCGCTTCGTGTGGGTGGCAGTTGCCCAACATGCGCACCAAAACAGCTCCGCTCGAGAGCAGTGGCTCACCGCAGTGCTCGTCGCGAACAAGTTTAGGAACGCCGGCCAAGTATGCGTGGCCGCCAACCGGGTTTACGTCCAGCGAAGCGTGCACGACCGATTTGCAAAGCTCGTCAAAAGCAAGATCGGGCTACTCACGGTCGGACACGGTCTGGCGGACGGCACGACAACGGGCTCGCTGGCCACGCAGCGCGGAGTCGAGCGGTGCCAGGTGCTGGTGGATGACGCGAGGGAGCACGGCGCGCGGGTCGTCTGTGGCGGGAAGCGGGTGGGGGAAGGATGGCATTACGAGCCGACGTTGCTTGTGGGCGCGGGAGAGCGGGCGATGGTGCATCTGGAAGAGATGTTCGCGCCGATCCTGTCCATGTACGCGTTCGACACTGAAGACGAGGTGAGTTCAGGTGGGGACTTGCAGCACCCGGCACGTGTGGCGTTAGGATGAAAGGCGGCGGTATGCCAGTTCTGTAGGAGTGGATGGGTGGAATGGTGAAAGGTCGCGCTGATTAGCGTGAGGCTGATGCCAGGTCATCCGCCTCGCAAACGACACAGACATGGGCCTCACCAACTACGTCTTCACGGAAAGTATTACCCGCGCGTGGCGATGTTTTGAGGCGCTCAAGTCAGGCCAGGTGGCCATCAACAATGGCAATGCCAGCTCGTCGGAGATGCCCTTTGGGGGTATCAAGGAGAGTGGGATGGGCAAGGAGGGCGGGTTCGGGTATGGGATTCAAGAGTTCTGCAATGTGCGGACTGCTGCGCTTATGCTCTAGCGGGGGCTTGCAAATTGCGGTTGATAAGACATGCAAACGTGCACGCCAACTGTGAAGCTGTGGCAACTCTGCGGTTCCGCACACGAGTATAACTCGGCAGAGACCCTAGCGCAGCCGTCAGATGCCATTGAAGACCATATTTTCTATCCCATTCTTCGGTGTCCTCCACCAATCCTCGCCGGCCCTCCTCGCGGTCTCCCGGCCCGGCATGAGCTCGATGCCCGTCCCCTCTACACCGTGCTCCCTCGCCAACCGGGCTGCTTCTGCCCATACTTCCTCTTCGAGCCTGAACCACCCGGTCCACTTCCTGTCATACTTGCTCGAAGCCACCAAGTGGATGCGCAACCTCGGTTCAGTCATCTCGCTCACTCCATCCTCAAACTGAGTTTCAACGCCACCGGCGTCCTCGAGCACATGCGCCAGATCTGTTCCGGCCGGAGCGGGCGGTGCGAGCGGATCATCATACGAGTTCCACCACTGCTGAGGCACTTCGTAGAACCCCTCAGCGGCGTCGCGGTAGTTCTGCAGCGCCAGGGCCAATGCGTATTGATCACTGGGCGCCCACCGGCCGACGATAGGTTGAGGGCCGGGCGGGATGGACGAGCTGGGCTCGACGGTGTGGTATTCGATTGCCAGGACGCGCGCGAGGAATGTGGCTGTCCGGTGTGAGACGTGCAGGGTGATCACGCCGGCGTTGAAGCCGAGCATGTCCTGGTTTCCCAGCATGATTGGAGTGGGGTCGAGCTTCGTAGGATCCGGGAGGAGAAGGTGGATGGGGATAGAGGGGTCTGTAAGGAGCGTGTCGATGTCGGTGAGCCTAAGGTCAGCTCCGTCCGCACTAGATCCATATCAAGTTTTTGGGTGAACGACAGAATAGCATTCCGGCCCGGCTCGTCCCGCTGCGATGAGGGCACCCGCTGGGGGAGAACAGGGCGAGGCCCAGTTGAAGGGAATGGTGCTTTGGCCCGGACACTCACATGACCCACTGCACGCCGTCGTCCCCCTTTTCCAGCTCCTCCAGCACCACCTGCAGTGCGAGGTATGCCTTGTTCATATACTGCGTCCCGCTCCAACCCTCCCTGGGGACATACTGCGCTGCGGACACACGATGAGCGTACCCGTGCGCAGCGGCGTATCGCGCATGCTGCTCCACCGAGTGCCGCGCGAGCTCGGTGATGTGTTCGTCGTAGCATTGGCAGTGGTGTTGGAGGATCATTATAGGGTGCGGTGGCACTGGAAGTGTCTTGTCAAACGCTTCTATGTCGGAGGGGTATTCAAGAGTTGCGGCACTTGAGGGACGATGTGAGCTGAGGTTCTGCGCGGACCACAAAGGGCGCCAATCCGCCTCGCTTGCTAGGTCTTGCAGGAGTGAGGATGCGCCATCTTGCTGAGCAAAGAGATACGTCAGGATGAGGACTGTGGTGACCAGGACGCCGATACACGCCCGAGCGAAGCCGAGCTTGCGGCCGAGTATGGCGGTGCCGTGCGATATCATTGGTGCGGTACGAGTCTCGTGACGGCGAGAAGATCCTATATGGCCCAGTGATCAGTCAAACATTGGACTGCGCCACGATACAGACAGCTGATCATCCTTTCAGCAATGCTGATCGAGATCTTTCGTTCATGGAGGATCCCCCGTGCTCCTCGTTCGCTGCTACCACATGAAAGGACATCTCTGCTGCATTCACAAAAGCCTCAGCTCTCCTCACATGGATTATATCCAATGGCCCCTAGGACCGCATCCGACCCGATGCGGTGGCAAAGTGCCACATTGACGGTTGAAATGACGGCAGCGTGCCCAGACTCTTTCAGGGAAAAGACCAACAATGAGCTCTCGGCGAGTCAAGACCCTGAAAATGGGCGTCAAGTGAACCCGCGCCTTCTTTTACTTTGCTAGGTGATCAACAACCGGCTCATATCACCATCACCGCCTTTTGCATTCATCACATCCCTCGACAACATCATCCAATCGACAACACCGACAAACGACGACAATAGAGACGACAACGACGTTGAACCAGCTCGACATAGGATAGCTCGAGCCAAAGGAGGAGTGGACAATTCGGAACCGGCGGTTGTTTACGTCGTGACGCGAGAAGAGCGGGACCCAATCCGTCACCTGGAGCTTTTGGGTTGAAGGATTGTCTACTTGGATCCGGGCACGAGGATCTCTAGCTAGCTGGCGTAGGGGCCAGTGGATGTACTGGTGCGTAAACAACTTCCCGTATCCCACACACCGTACATACTGCTCCTCTCGAGAGCCTCTCGCTGTCCACTGGGTGGAATCGTCCGTTTTGACGACGCTTGCCGTCACGCATTCTACACCCATCACCACCGCAAGCCAACAACTGACACCATGCTCAGACCGCCTTCCATCGCCCTCACCCCTGCCCCACCCACCATGTCGTCACCCACCCCTCTGGCCGTTCACCACACCGGCAGCATTCCGGCCCCATCGCCCGGCACCCGTCTGCGGCTACACCCCACATCGACCACGCCCGGCGCCGCATCCCGCAGCTCCATCATCAACTCGTCCGCCAAGGGATGGTCCCCGCTCAACATCAATAAGCGAGACGGAGCATCCTCGCCCATGCGCTCTCCGCAACATACCCCCGACCCCACCAGTGCAGGCGCGGGCCTCCTCGTGCCCGACACCGCCTCGCCCCGCCGCAGTTCCAGCTCGTTCAAGCACGTCTCGAAGAACTCGCTCGTGTCCAACTCGCCCTTCAAATCGCCCACTACGGTACAGGGGCAGCAAGCAGCAGGAGTGTACGAAGCGAACATGGAAAGAGAGAAGGCCGTCATACATGAACGCCGGGCCCCCGCTCGCGCTCTCGGTGTTTCGCCCGAGAAAGCCACGGGCGTCAATCCCACCCCAAAGGCCGCTATCGGTTTGGGCATCGGGATCGGACGGCCCGTTACCCAGCCTCGATCCGCCAGCAAGTCACGCACGCCCAGCGGATCGAGCTCTGGCTCTGCACTCAACGGGACTAGGCGAGTCTCAAGCGAGAGGAGGCAGGCCTCGATGGAGAGGCATGCGCTCGGCGATAGGAAGACGTCTGGGACGAAAGAGAATGACTCGCCAGATGCGCGATCGTCCAGTGCGATGAAGGCACCGCGATCCAGCGTTGGCTTGAAGGGCTTGGAGAGGAACGCGTACGTCTCGAAATCGCCCTTTCTGTCTGTGCGGCGGGTCCCGTCAGGCGAAAGACGAGACAGCCCAAGCCAGCATAGCCCGAAGTCTGGAGGCGGGCTGGTGGAGAAAGACGACGTCTTTGGATCGCCTAGTCCGAGCCCGACTTCGAACCGAGAGTCGATGGGCCGGCGAAGAAGCTCGGGAGGGAGGAGCTCGAGCTCACCCTCGAAACACCTCATGCCCGGGTCAAACGCCTCGCCCACTCCTTCGCCGCCGCGAGGCGTGCAAGCTATCTCGACCTCATCAACTTCCGGCGCAAACGGCCCATCCCCGCTTGGCTTCACATCCACCACGCCGTCTCGAAGCATGTCATCGTCTGCTTCCACGACGCAACCACTCGCCCCGCCTATACCTCACCCGCTGGCCACGCCCCAGCGCTCAAGTATGACGCCCTCGCGCCGTATCCGGGGACCACGAGAGGCATCGGACGGACTCGTCGACTCGCCCAGCAAGCAGGCCAAAACAGTGACGTTCCAGGCTATACCCGATGTGAAGGAGTTCGAGCCGGCCAGCGTGGAAGGTTCAGCGGACGGTTCATTCGATGTTGACAGTGCGGTCGAGCACGAGGGCGATAGCATCGACTCGGTCGACCTCGGCGCGGAGATTTCAAACCTGCGTATCACCAACCCGGATACGCGCACCTCCCGCTCGCCTTCCCCCGAGACAGTCGAGGAGAGCGATATGGGCCACGCTGATCCCGAAGAGAGCACGACCGCCGACTTTGTCAATACTCTCATCGAAGAAGGCCTATTCTCCCCGCCGCAGGGCCAATCGCCATCGTTCCCCGATCAACCCGCTTTCGAGCTCCCGCTGGCGCTATCCGCCGACGACAAGGTGCCGGCGCTTTCTACACCGAGTCTCGGAGGGTCGGTACACGCTACGCCGATCCTTGGCGGTGTCTCTGGGGTCGATCGAGCCGCCATGCCAGAGGTGGACGAGGTGGGTATACCTTACGGTCGAACACACCATGCCGAGCGAGCGGCCGCTGCTCGCGGGAATCCCGCAGTACAGCACGCCAAACCCGTCCCGCAGCCGGCGCTGCCGCACCAGAGCGACGAGAAGATGCTGTTCAATGGGAATGCGCGATACTCGGACCCGTGGAGTGCCGGCCCGATCTCGCCCCGCCCCGACCAGTCGACATTCTCGCCTCAGCGACAAGCCCTTCCGCAAGTGAGATCTCCTCCTCCTGCACCTGCGAGCGCTCCTCATGCTCGACAAGCCGGACCGATGCCTGATCCGTTTATCACGCTCCAGACGGCTACGAATGTTCTCGCGCCTCAAACGCAGGCCAATACAGCAGAGCGGGAAGAGGATGGGATCCCGCTTGGCCGGAGCAGCCACCATGAGCGCATGATGGCTGCGCGGCAATTGGCGACGCAGGGACTGGGCCTGGGTATGCCGCGCAGTCCGGCTGTGACGGGTGGGCTGAGCACCGCGACGAGTCAGATGGGCCTGCCTACGCCCCGTGAGCCCGTAAACGTTGTGCCGGGCTCGTCCGAGCTGGACAAGAAGCACGCGGAGACTGCTCGACAGCCGGCCGTGGAGCGAAAGGAGGCACTCGACGAGGATCAGCTTTTCGATGTGAGCTTCGGGAGCGAGCATGGCGAGGAGGTAGAGAAGGTGGAAAAGGCGGAGAAGGCGGACAAGCGATGGTCTGCGCCTGCGTCCGGAACGAGGCGACCACCTGTGGAGGCGCTCGACCTTCCTTCGCCTGTTGCTTCGCCAACAAAAGAGAAGATAGAACAGGTAAGCGTATTGGTCTTGCGAGTACAAGCGCAAACTAATGGCAGAACCAAACTCTCCGCCCGCAGCCGACCGTCAAAGAGCAATCACGCTTCTCTCTCCCCACCATCGGCTTCACGTCCCCCTTCTTCTCGCAGAGCGCTAAAGTCGCCACGCCCCTCTCGCCCGCGTCCGAGTCAGGATCGAGCGCCCACTCGGAGGAGCTCAACACGGACTCACCGCCACAAAGCCCCATCGTTAGCCGCCCCGTGGCCCCTATTCCGGCGGCCATCACGCGCCCGCTGACCCCCCCGCCAAAGATCCAGGATGGGCAGGCGAAGGTCGAGTCGCCGCATCGCCTCCCGAGCTTCGACTTTGAGGATATCACGCTGGAGACGGTTGGGCGGAGCGAGGTGCACGTTGCGAGGGTTGTCTCGCCCAAGAAGGCCCCGGCGGCTGTGGGTGCTTCGACGTCTAGTAGCACTATAGGCAGTTCGAGCTCGACTTCGATCCCGAGCCAACCGCAACATGTCGCTTCGCCGCCAGCTTTGATCGCTTCGAGCTCCAGCACCGACTTTGGTGGGAAGGGAACGGGCTCGGATTCGACCAACACGCGTGTCCGAGCGCGGATCTCGCGGGATGCGATACGCGAGACGGTCAACCAGCGCCTCGCGGACGGCTCTATATCGCGACGAGGATCGACGCCAGCGCTCAACGTGGGCTCGGGCCTGCGCGGTAAGACGTCTTTTTACGCCGATTTGGCGCCGACTCCGCCCCGCCCCGTGTCTATCGCATTCCCACCTCGACACGCGGACAAATCTCTCCCGCTCCTGCCTTCGCCGAGTCACTTGCGGGTGGGCTCCGCGACGCAGATGGACCGTGCGCACACGACCGATACGAATGCAACGGGACGTAAAGTGTCCAGTCAACAATGGAATGACGAGAGCGAGGGCGATAGCGCGTATGTCGGCAGACGGCCCACGGCGCACCATCGCCATTCGCAGAGCCAAAGCGCGCACGAGGCGCTCAAGGCCAGCGAGCGAGATGGGCTCATTGGCGAGCCGAAGTCTGCCCTCGATCGGATCATCGCAAGGGGAGATGGAGCAGGACTGGGCGATTCGACGAGCAGCGGCTCGACCGCGATCCTCAAGCCGGCGATGGTTGTTGGACCGCCGGTGCCGGCCAAGGAGGGAATGAGTCAGGGCGGGTCGTCTACGGCGCTGCTTGACTCGACGACGATGGGTACGACGGGCAAGGTCAAGACGGCGGCGCAGGTCCGGGAGGAGGTGATCATTGCGAAACGGAGGGAGAAGGAAGGGAGGGTGGTGAGCAGTGGCTCGACGGGGAGTGCGGGGTCGAAGAGGAGTCGGAGGAGTATGAGCATGAGCGACGCGAAGCAGTTTGAGGAGGTGAGTGAATTGTTTGATCTGGATAGCGAGCGGCCGCAGAACAATCTGGAGCCTGGGGGATCGATACTGATCGTAGTTGCGCAAGGCAGGGGGACGTAAACCCCGCTTGACCCTCGGGATCAAGGACGACGAGGTCTCGATCCTCGATGCGTTCAACGAGGACTCGGCTCATATCGGCAATGTGAGTACACTCTTCCTGGCGCGCGGTGCATATAGCGGTCGGCGTAATACATGGCTAATCAGACGGCTGACAAAAGCGCGCATACAAGGTCAAGGAGCGCGGAGCGGTGGTCAAGGCGTCGTATGGCCCCGTTGGCCATGGGCGGGCAGGCGACGTGCATGCCGGCAAAGCGTGGCGGCAGCTCAGGCGCGCGTCGGACATGGTGCGTGGAGACAATTGTCAGTGATTGGAGTGAGGCTGACGCCAGAACGAGCACAACAAGCAGCTCAAGGAGCTCCGGGCGCGCGAGGCGGAGACGGGCAAAACGAGCGGGACGATCTTTGTCAAGGGTGAGCCGGGACATACGCGAAGAATGACCAGTGGCTGATCAGCAGTGCTTGGGATCGAGCAGCTCGCTGTGCCTATCCCAGACCAGCCGACGTACTTCTGCATCACGCTGGACAACGGGATCGATTACATCCGCACGCCGTACTCGGTGCTCATTGATGGCGCGAAGGTCAACCAGGAGTTTTCCCTGTGAGTAAAGATACCGCTGACATGGCATGTGCGGCAGTGCTCACCCCAGTGTTGAGCATGCCGGCTTCGAGTTCTCGCTCTCCCTCGACGTCCGATCCGACCCGCACGTCCTCAAGGCGATCCACGAGAAGCGCAACCCGAACGGATCCTCAGCAGCCACGTCCGGATCAAGCAGGCACGCCAGCTCGACGAGCCACTCGCCGGCACTCGCGCCGCCTATGCTGGCGAAGACATCGTCGGGCTTCAAGGGGTTCTTTGGCGTCTCGCCGCGGAAGAAGCGTCCCGAGTCGATATTCTCCCGCTCGGCCACGCCGGTGCTGCCTCTTCAGACGCGGCCCGCGCAGCCCAGCATTGCCGACTTCTTCGCAAACGAGGTGATCAACTCGGGCGCGGGTGCGGGCGGTAAAGACGGTAACGGTAGTGGATCGGGCAAGGCCAAGTCTTTCCCGATCGCCAAGACGCACGTGGCGTTCAAGCCTATCGCGAAGCAGTGCGAGGCGAAGGTTCTGGAGATCCGATACCCCATGTTTTCGATGGTGCGGGATGCGGGCGTGTCCCCCACGACTCCGACCGCGGCGACGGATGCGGCAAGCTTGACGGCGACGGCGGCGACGGCGAATGGCCGGAAACAGGTCGCGAAGATCACGCTGCAGATCCTGCGGCTTCCGCCGTTGGCGGGATTGCAGCCGGAGGAGATGCCGGGGTGTATTGATGATGCGCTCCGGGGTATCCGGCACCATGGCTGGTGGGGGTGCGAGTACCATGAGGGGGTGCTTACGCAGTTTGGCGGGGATTGTGCGGTGAGTCGTCGTCTTCCTTGGAGCGACCAGGGATTGAGATGCATCGACGCTGACGGCAGCTCCGACCCAAGCGGCGGATGTACAAGCTCATAGGCGGCAACCTTGTTGCGATCAACGAGGTGACGAAGAAGGAAGTCACGACGATAGACCTGCGCAAGGTGGTGGGCGTGGTGGACCTCAACGCGGACGACGCGCCCATTGCGTCTGGCCTGGGCGGGGGCAAACGAGCCGGCTCGCCCGTTAGCCGGCTGACGATGCGGCTGAGGGACGATGATGAGACGGTGCGCCCGCGGAGCTTCCGGCTGGAGTTTGGGGAGGATGAGAGCGACGGGATTGATTTCTGGGCGGACAGGGATGAGGATAAAGAGATGTGGTGAGTTGCTTTTCAATTCGATGGGCTGGCCTCATTCTTCCGTGCACATCTGACGGTAGGCTCAACACGCTCCGCGGTCTCATTGGCAAGATCCCGAGTAACCCGCTCTGGGCGGAGATGCTTGCGCGGAAGCAACAGGAGGCGAAGGAGCGCGCGGCGATCAAGAAGATGGGCAGCTCGACGAGTCTGAAGAAACGCGCGGAGAGGGAGAGGCAGCGCGAGAGTGTCGTGGGCGGTATGAGCGCGCAAGCGGGCACGCGCGCGGAGGCCCCGACGGGCGCGGCGGTCATGAGCCCGAGGAAGAAGTAGCGTGGCTTCGTCGGTCGCAGCTGGCCGAGGCGGTAGCGGTAGCCGACGCGTGTGTGTGATGGGAGTAGGAATGCTGCGCGGGCGTAAGCGGAGGGAAGGCGAGTGGGTGGCTGGGCAGGGATGGGGATGTTTGCCGGGGAGTGAAGAGCGGAGAATGCAGGATGGTTGGGGGTTGGATTACGCGTTTGATGGACACACGTTGAGACGATATTTGGTAGTTCTTGATACGACGATAGATCTGGTATGGACACTTGCGATGTGATTGAGCGACGAGAGATTTATCTCGCAAGCGTGGAAGAGGCGGCCCGCGATCCCGCCGAGGTTGTGGTGAGCCTTGTCGCCATTTCAGTGGGCGGTAGGGCAAGCTAGGAAGCGAGTGAGGCGCGGGGAAATTGCGGTATAGGCTGACGCGGAGGGAGGGTTAGGTGGGTTAGGTGGGTCTGGTGGGCTGCTTGGCCATGCGGCGGCGGCTGTGTCTGACATGATATGCATGTGCATGTGCATGTGCATGCGCACCTGGTCGCGGGCATAGGCATATGCGCGCGCAGCTAGCTGTAGCTGACCGACTAAGACCTGCGAGGTCGTCGTCCGCCATAGTCCGCTATTCGCCCGCCGGCCACCTTCTCCCCGTTCACCTTCTTCTTCCCAGGCCTCGTCCCGGGTCCTTCGTCCTCCTCCGTGTCGGTGCCCGGCTCCGGGGCGGCGAGGTAAGTCAGCCGCGCGGGCGGGATCCACCCCCCGGACCCGTACCGCTTCAGATTGAAGGCGTCTATGTCTCGCCATGCCTGGAGGTACTTCTGCGGATCAGCGGCGTCCCACCTTCGTTCTCGCCCTCTCGCTCGTTTGTCCCGCGTGACGCCGCGAATGCGCATGGGAAGGTCACCGCGAAGACAGAGGCAGAGGCGTTCGTGCAGGCAGATGCAGAGACATGTTCAGGTTGGGATCTCATATGAGCTGGAAAACCCGCCCGACGCACCTCGGCCGTCGGCAGCCCGCGCCACGCAATAGCCCGGTCCACCTCCGCAATGCCCGGCATCTGGTATTCGCCCAGCCGGGCGAGCAGGTCCACGCGGATGAGGCCGGTACGTGGATCGGGGGAGGGCGGGACGGCGAGGGCCCCGCTGGGCGGAGGGGTGTGGGCGTCGCAGGCACCGGAGTCGAGGTTGACCGGGCAATCGGACGACGCGGGGAGGGACCACTGGTGTTAGATTGGCGGGCCGGTACAATCATTTGGGGACTGCGTCCACCAGTCGAGGACCTCGTCTTTTATCTGCAAGTAGAGCTTGGGGGTGGTGTATGAGGGTGGAATCACTGTGGCGTACCATCAAGCTCGCGATACGGGCGGCTTCGTGCCACTCTTCCTGGATGACTCCCTCCGGGACGTCGGCGGCCGCGATGGTCTTCACCTCGATGTCAGCTCACCAATCCGGCATCAGCTCGAGCAGGACGGACGTGGTGGTCTCGAGCGAGAAGTGCCCAATGCACTCACCACGTTCCAGGTCATCCCATACAGCAGGCCTTGGAAGTAGTGGGGCACGCCTGCCTTTGTGCCCGATGAAGTTCCCATGTATGTCGGCTGGGCCGGATCGAGAGCGATGAGCAAGCTCAGGAGAGCGGGGAGGTTTGGCAGTGTCTGCGCCTGAGCTAGCGGCACTCGTGGCGCCAGTCAAGGAAGTCTCCGCCGGCCCTTTTCGGCCCTCGTCATGGCATGTCCGCTGCCTCGACACAAATTTGAAGGCTGGGACTCCGCAGCCCACGGCCCCAAATCGCTCGCACACCGAGCACGTTTCAGACCACATCACTCACGTCGTCCTCGCACTTGAACACCCACTGCGCGGACCGGGGCGAGTGCCTCCCAACCCACCGGATCCACTCCCACGACTTGCCATGGTCCACATTCTCGCCGTGCAGGAGGCCCTTCAAGCGGATGATATCCCCATGCTCCTGCATCTCGCGCTCGATCTCCGCCTCCTCTCTCATCGCCGCTCTGCCGTCGAATGGGCGGTTCGGCTCGCCTGGACCATCATCATCACCATCTCCGTGGAACTCTGCCGCCGCGTCGCCGTACGCCACCACCGCCATCTTCTCGGGATCGGGGTAGCCGAGCACAAAGTTGATCTCGACCAGATGGCGGTACCGCTCGTGCACGTGGCGCAGGAGGCCGAGGCGGCGGATCAGCGCGCGCCGTACGCGCGATTCGGGCGAGATTGTCGAGAAAACGTGGAGGAGTAGCAGGGAGGTGCCGCCCGGATGGGGGGATACGACAGGCGTGCGCCAGGTGTCTAGAGCAGGGGCGGAGATGAGTTCGTCGAATGTTGCGGGCGCCTCGGGGTGGGTCGTGTTCGAATTGGCGTTGCCTTCTGGGACATGTGGTAGGGTGGAGGCTTCGATGGCTTCGGCGGCTTTGGCGAGCTCGACTTTTTCGCCTCGACTGCTTCCGTTGCCGGCGAGGGACCACGACCAGTGCTCGGGGTAGACGCCCTGGCCGGTGTGGTACAAGAGGGCGAGGGAGCCTAGAACGAGAGTGCCGAGGAAGAGGACAGCGAGCCAGATGCCAGGGACGCGCCTGCGAGCGCCCGCGTACCGCATTCTAGGATGAGATACCAGGCTCAATGGCTATGCTATGGCGATCCACCGGGACAACGGGCGAAATGTCCTAAGCGGGTGGCGTCGTGCTCGCGGATGCATTAAGTGATTCTAGTATGGAAGGTCGTTGAGGAGCGCTCAGAAGGACGCTCAAGGGCTATTTCATCAGGTCTTGATGTCGCGTATGAGTAGCGTCTTACACCTCGAGCCCGAGGCCGTTAGTCATTAGCTCCCGAGGCTACAGTAGCGCAATCTCCCTTCCGTTTGATGGACCCAAAGGCGTGCGAGGGGAATGCTGTGCTGCGCCGTCCGCGGGGCTTAGGATTTGATGGACGTTATTGTCAACTGCTGGTCGGGATGCCAGACCGCCGTGTACGACTGAGCGCCCGCCAGGGAGATTGCGTCCGGCGGTCATGCCCCGCCGGGCGTGTCGAGCATCAGGCCGGCCCGCATAAAGCCTGGGACAAGCTCGGTGACCGTGTGATCGCGCTATGTGGGGACCTTTGTATCTCGGCAATGAGGACTTGCGATCAGACCATCCGAATGCCCTAGGCCAGCATCAGTGGGTCTATGGTGGTGCTGTCGGGCAATCAGACCTGGGAAGATTGATGATTGATATCGTGCTGGATGTGCGGCGCGGCGGACATGGCCGCCTCGCCCCGATCGATCAGCGATGATGGCACAAAGGCAGCGATGAGTCCACATCTGGGATCCGCTCGATCACGTCCACTGGGTTGGCAGGTTGGTATCACGCGACTGCTCAGTGTGCGATGTGCGCGCTCAATGCACAGTGCAGCGTGTGACTCCACATGCCCAGAGCGCGGCAAAGCACTCTTGAGCCATAGTCCAGCGTTACGCGGCGCTACGTCGGCTACTGAAATCTAGCGCGGTGATTCTACCATTCAACCTTTCTCGGCAGCCCCGATCGATTGCACGCGCCGGTCGGAAGCGCCCGCTCGTCACATAGGCGAGACGATCAGCCAGATCGCAGTGGATGCATGTGGGTGCGCAAGGCGCCCATCTGTCTGCAGCCTGCGGTACGCCCTGGATCTGAGCATGCGCGCGCCCGGTGGTGGTGGCTTCTCGCTTAATTAGGGGATTGGATAATGGGAGCAGAATGCGTGGAATTCCGAGTCCCAGTGAGTAGTAGTGAGTCGAAGTGGAGTCTCCACAGCCAGGGAATTTCCAACCCAACTGCCCTCGCTGGTCACCGGCAAATGGACCCGTCTCTCTCCCCGCTGTCACCATCCACCGCTTTCCATTCCTTGGCGATCTAGATTTCGGACCCACCCTCCACCGACTCGGACTCGAAAAATACATCCCCGTATCGCATCGCGACTGATTGTATATCACCTAACACACAAGTGAGCTCTACCTCCCATCGATCTACCAGAACAGCGCGATACAATGGACCACGAGTTGACCGCAGAACAGGCTCAAAACAACATGTCTGAACCCACCGTCGTCCCCTCCTCCAACGCCCTCCCCACCACCACCGGCGCCAACGGCACGTCCACCCCGGTCGTGATCAACCGCGGTGCGGCGGCGGGCGGATCGGGCGGATCGAGCGGTACCTTTGGCGTCAAGACGGGCTTGGCGCAGATGTTGAAGGGCGGGTGAGTGCGAGGTGGACTTTTGTGGCCTGTGCTGGTGGATCGAAGAGCTCGATAGTGGATGGCAGATGTGGTCATATAAGGAGTGAGAGGAGTGGGAAGACATGGCGGGAAGGGAAAGCAGACATCCCACCATCCGTCCCGATCAGACTCGTCAATGGGTGGGAGAGAGGATATTGGCGGGTCATGCGGTAGCACATCCACCTCCACTCGTCCCCATCCGGCAGACCTTGACTCATGCTCCCATCGTCGATCCGTACATATCCAACACACGCTCACCGCAGTGTCATCATGGACGTGATGAACGCCGAGCAGGCCAAGATCGCCGAGGAGGCCGGCGCCTGCGCCGTCATGGCCCTCGAGCGAATCCCCGCCAACATCCGACGAGACGGCGGTGTCGCCCGAATGGTGCGTCGCTGACTCTGCATCGGGAGGGTGGCCCAGCTCACGACAGAGCGACCCGGGCATGATCAAGGAGATCATGAACAGCGTGTCCATCCCCGTCATGGCCAAGGTCCGAATTGGACACACTGTCGAGGCGCAGATCTTGCAGGCGGTCGGCGTCGACTACATCGATGTAAGTTGCAACGGCCCGTGATTGCGCGGGATATCTGCGACGCCCTGGGCGAGAGGGCAGGGCGCGATGCTATCGGAGCTGGGAGCTGACGCCAGGAATCCGAGGTCCTCACGATGGCCGACGACAAGCACCACATCGGCAAGCACGGATTCAAGGTGCCGTTCGTCTGCGGCTGCAAGAACCTGGGCGAGGCGCTGCGACGAATCTCCGAGGGAGCCGCGTGAGTCTTTCGACTGTTCCGGAGGATCACCTGCCAGCGAGTATTGCTCACCCCAGTATGATCCGAACCAAGGGCGAGGCCGGAACGGGCGACGTCGTCGAGGCGGTCAAGCACCAACGGACCGTCATGGCCGACATCCGCCGAGCGGCGTCCATGTCCGACGAGGAGCTCTACGCGTTCGCCAAGGAGCTGTCGGCCCCGTACCACCTTCTTAAGGAGACCGCGCGACTGAAGCGGCTGCCGGTCGTTTCGTTCGCCGCTGGTGGTGTCGCCACGCCGGCCGACGCTGCGCTCATGATGCAGCTGGGCTGTGATGGAGGTGAGCCACTCGTTTCGCATGTGGATGGAGCACAGCTAATGGCAGTTTTCGTTGGATCGGGTATCTGTGAGTCACGACGCAGCTGCTTTAGGCGGCTCTCACGTGACGGCACGAGTGCAGAACTAATGGCAGTCCTCTCGGGCGACCCAGCCAAGCGAGCACGAGCCATCGTCCAGGCTGTCACGCACTACAACAACCCGCAGATGCTCGCCGAGCTCTCGACCGACCTCGGAGAGGCCATGGTCGGTATCTCAACGTGAGTTTTGTGCCTACAGGTCGTTGGCCGACGCTGATGTCAGTGCGAACGAGGCCGAGATCAAGGGCGGTCGATTTGCTGGACGAGGCAACTAGACGTAGCCCACGTGGATGCATCTGGGTGCACGCAGGATCAGTGGCCGCGATTTTGAATCGCTTGCATAACGCAATTCCTTCGCGCGGACGACACACTTGCTGTTCTGTTCCCGCTTATGCGCTGCTCCACACGCCCGACCCCGTTCGTGGAGCGCGCGGTATCAGGGTCTGTCCGTTCGTCATGAGTGCAGTAGCTTCCATGACGGAAATCGAGCAAGCTCGGTATCCTGCAATCGGGATTGACTGAGCTCACCAAGGCGCTCAGAGCGGGGCTTCGAGGTAGTGGGGAATGGAGGATGTCGGGAAGGGCTTCAACCGTGTATAGTGGACCTGGGGCCGCGTCGTCACAAGGACGGCAGAGCGTCATGACTCCACCTGGCCGAATATCCTTGTGGAAAGGCCAAAGGAGCAACCAGTCCGAGTGGAGCGCGGAAGACCACAATTCTCGAGGCCAATGCGAGTCAGTGATCCCCAGGCAGACTCGAGCTTGATCCCAATCCGATCTTAGGCTCTCTCTTGGATTGTCTACGCTTCAATCATGCCTATAGAGTCCCCCCGTTCCCCTTCGGATCACAGCACGCAGCAATCGCACCCAGACACCGAGAGACTACCAATTCAGATCATCGCCAAACCCGGGTCTGATTGTGCTCTCGTCTCCGTGGAGGGACTCGCCACCGCATTGGAGTCTGTCCTCGAGGCCACGGTGCGCGAGGTACACGACACACTCCAGCGGCTGCGTACTGCGGGATACCAGACGAGCGATGGAAGTCGCCACAAAGTGACGCTTGCATTCGCCAAGCCAGGATCTGCTGCCCTACCGGTGATGCTGCTGAGCCATGTGCCCGACTTTATGGACACGACTGTGTTGGTCGTCGATGGCGAAAACGAACCTTCCCTCGCCTTCGTCAGCAACGACTTTGTCACCGTCCGTACTCAATACTGGGGCGAACCCCTACCGCCCGGCGTCCGCCCCATGGTGAGCTCCTTCGCGTGTGTGGGACTCACGCATATTCCGGACACAGAGGAATGGATGCTCTGCCCGGGAGTTCTCCATCGATACGAAGACCAAGATCCTTCCGAGGCTTTCCTCATACAGCAAGCACGACACTGCAAAGGGCTGTTTCCCGATTCCCCCGACGCCAGCGTGAGACAGTCCCGACAAGCCACGTTCGATCGCGCGCTGGGACAGTGTCGGGAGGGTCAGTGGGGCGAAGGGCACAACACCTGGAATAAGTACATTCGTGAGCTGTTCCCAGAAAGCCCGCAGAGCGCTCCTTGGGGCCTACTCTCAGACTACGTCCTCACCGGGGAGACCAGACGGCTGTGGCGGGAGTTCCTCTTCGCGCACGATGATATACGGGGAGAGGTTGTCTGGTTCGAGCCCGAGATACAGGGTCCTGACGAGGGCGAATTCGGCGATGAGACGCCGTCGGGCGCGGGCTGGCCGTGGAGGTGACGGAGCTGGATGCGTAACAGACTTGGCGGCGCGGCGTGTACGATCAATTGCGTCCCGTGTGCAGACATACAGCGTGCATAGTCTCTCGTACACAACGGGTGTACGTGCGACGCGAGCATGCATGTACGAGGTCACCGGGCTGTCCCGCGCTCGCAATGGCACGGTCAAGCTCAGCCAGGAAACACCTGTGCGACGAAGTCCGGGCCTAATGTGATCGGGGACGTCTGCGCTTTTGAAAGCAGAGTGATCGACGCTCCACGGACTCGCGCTCTTCTTGATGATGCCGCCCGATGCTATCGGACATACACCGCTCCACAGCAATCTAATATGATCGGACAGGCCCCGCAGCAACGATGGCAAATGCCTTAGCAGCGCCCCCGTCAGTGTCCAAGAAGGCCGCTCACGCTCCAGCCCAGAGTCTATCTCTTTCTTACACCAAGGTAAACCCTACACTCTCATCCCTGCTCTTTGCGCCCCTGCAGCGTGCACTCTCGGTCAACAATGTCATCCGTAACGACCGCGCCAATGCCTGTAATGCAAGGGTCTGTGCATCTAACATCCAAATGCACCCAAATCACTGTCACCAACTACGACGAGACGCAGTCTGAAGCTGTGCTCAGTGGGGTCAGTTGGAAGGTCCAGAAGGAGCTGCAGCGGCTGTACAGCGCACGCCAAACCGACTTTGTTTTGCTGAAGCCTGGAACATGCGCCCTGGACTCTTCCAAGCTACGCTACGTCAAGTCATTCAAGGGCACAACAGCGCTGGTCCTCGACAATCAGCAGTCGCCGGCTATTGCACTGGTCAGTGACAATACAGGCTGTCATCGAGTTGTGGAGACCGCCGAGTCAAGTGCCGACGCCTTTGCCTGCACAGTACTCACAGGTATGAGCACGTCACAAGATCACTGTACCGCCTGGCCTGCGGTCCTGGCACGCTACAATGCCGATTGTCCCTCTCCCAAATTCAGGGAGGAGCATGAAGCCCAAATCAGGGCAATTGGGTCTTGCCCCATTCCAGTCAAGGAGGACAACACTCAATGGCAGGAGCCTCTTTTTGCAGACATTGATCAGCGCAATGAGTACCGCCAACGACTCCAACAGGAGAAACAAGAGGAGCTTGAGCGCAATTCGCGACGTGTTCAATACTTGGAGATTGATAAACTTTACAGCCAGGGCAAGTGGGGCCAAGCCCACAGTGAATAGGAGGATTGGGTTCACAAAGTCCTCCCACCCAACGTGGAAGACCCCAAGTGGTCCTCTTTTGGGAATTACGCGCACACAGGACAGACTCGCCGACTGTGGAGAGTCTGGGTTTTTGCTCAGGATGGCAACTCAAGTGCGCCCCATGAACATGGCTTCACATCTGGTTACACCGAGGATGGAATGCCACTAGGGGTTGGCTGGCCAAGGAGGTGAGACTCTTTGCTCATCACAAGGCAAAGTTTGGAGAATGAGAGTGTGTGCCTGGGTTTGGGTATCAGAGTGCGCTTTTGTCAGAGTTGAGACATTGTGTCATGGACAGAAATGAATGGATAGTCTGTGGAGCCTGACCACCGTGCCATGCCACCACATAGCATTAGAGGTGAAATGTTCAGTCTGGAGAATCTAGACTGAACCCCATTACATCTGCAAACATGACAGTTGTCAGAGTCGAGACTCTGCCCGACCTTACTCGACGTCGCCGTTACCGCCTCGATCATTGGCAAACCACAAAGCGGCCATCCCCGATGTGGCTCGCGTGTCTGGATGTTTCACTGTCGACATTTCAACTCCTTGCTTCCCCTATTGGAACGACTCGCGTATGATGGAAGAACATGGACACTGGTAGATGGTAGACAGTAGACGGAGAACGGAAGCAATCGGAGAGA
>CAUG01000686.1:0-12085 GCA_000442785.1 Papiliotrema flavescens NRRL Y-50378
TGGATGGGAGTTCCTTCGCCGCACCAAAAAGGGCTCGCCGACGTCGGGGTACTTCGCAAATACCGTCCCGCCCTTCGAGATAAGCGACACGGACCAGGCCAGTCGACCTCTACTGGCCGTCAAGCGGGTCAACGTCCGCTGGAACATCCTTCGACAAGCCAAAGGTCAGCAAACAGAGTACAAATGCACCAGCCGAGTCGACGACGTGGACGTTGTTGCCGACCTTTCGCATGCGTACTGCGCGTTACTCGCAGCTACGACTCTGAAGCGTATCAGCGATGCGAGGAAGTCGACCCGCTCCCTGGGCACCTCGACCTCGACTGCGACATCGGAAACGTACACGACGCCGACGATCGAGCGCAACCCGAAGAACTTTTCCATCGAAGTGGTCGTGCCGGCTGTGCGGGCTCATTTCGCCTTCCCGCTCAAGGAGCAGCTGTACGTTTACATCGGCAACACAGCTCTCAGCAAGCCGGCGTTCAAGCCGTTGCAGATCACAGCCAAGAAGGTGCTCGGGTTCGTGCCGGCGACTCGCGCCATCGGCTCGTGGGAGGAATTGATCCGCATCAAGGCGCTCGATATCCGCTCAACACCACCTACGGAGCCACTGGGCTTCGCCATCAACTCGGAAGGCTTGCGGATCAGGATACCGGTGTCGTACCAGCTCTCGCGTCTGGTCCTCAACATCAATGTGACGCTGAAGACAATGAAGTTGTTGATGAGGAACCTCGATGGCAAGGGGTTCCAAACGATCTTCCGTCCCGGTCCCGAGGCGCCGAAGCGGGTTCCATCCCTCTTGTTCAACATTGACCGCATCTCGTTCGAGGCCAAGGATCACCCTGTCGAGACGGACTTGAACTTGATCTGGCGGGCGGGTATTGCCGAGCAGGAGAAGCGAAACGAGCTGGAGGACATGTTCGAGACGAAAATCAAGCTGCTCCAGGAAGCAGCGATGCACGACGAGCAGCATCAGTCCGATATGGCTCACGGGTCCAAGCTCACACCGCGGATGTCCACCACGCTCGAGGACGCTCGATATCGGCTTGACTGGCACAAGTCGAAGATGTGGACGCGTAGGATCAAGCAAGCCAAGGCGGAACAGCGCCGTCGAGAGGAGACTTCCCTGCGGCACCTGGAAGATGCGGGGCTGGCGAACACGCGTATACCGATAACGATCGCTCGGTATGCGCATTCTGCGCCGCTGTTCCGCGCACAGCTTGACGGCGTCACGCTCGAGGTCGCGGGTTTGGGTTGGAGCAGGGACAAGATCATTCAGTACATGGGCGATGTCTCGACGCCTTTCGCCCCTGAGACCGAGTTCTCGTTAATGATACCCCTTCGACTGCAATGGACGATGCGAGGCGGCGTGGCGACCTTGCGCGATTACCCGCTTCCGCTGCTGCGCATCCCGGAGACGGCCGGCAGGAACGGCTGGGACCTCGACACGCCGTTCATCATCGCCGAGGAGCTCGTTCCGGAGAATGTGGACGACACGCTCGTCATGGTCCCAACACTCATCGTCCCCGAGGGGTGCGGCGCAAAGGGAGCTTCCGCCTTCTCGGTCCAGGTTGCCAAGACAGTCATGCCTGTCAAGACTTACTCGCGCCCGGTCATCAATGTCACGACAGATCGTGTGACAGAGTTCACTTGGGGCTCGAGCTACCAGCCTGCCATTCAGGACTTCATGAAAGTTATGGAGAGCCTGAGTCATCCGCCCCGGGACCCAAGCGAGCGTGTCGGATTCTGGGACAAGTTCCGGTTGACTTTGCATTGGAAGGTGACGGTCAACTTCAAGGGCAACGTGCATTTGCACCTGAAAGGTAGGTTCTTGTAGTAACCCCTGGGCGGTGCTGATCTCAGGCACGTATGACCCATATGCCGTCGTAGGGTTTGGAGCTGGATTTGCCCTGTCCTGGAAGAAGGGCACCAAATTCGAGATCAATATGCCGAACGACCAGCACGAGGTGATCCAGATTACGTCTCAAGAGCTTTTGATCGCGATTCCCGAGTAAGCTTCGTGGTATTCTTGGTCAATCACCAAGCTGACGCTAGCTTGACGGCACTGCACGACAACGCCGCGCTGGGAAACGAGAAGCAGTCATTTGAGGCCAAACCGTCGGACGAGCACAAGCAGCCACACGACGACCAATCCTTGATCGAACGGCGGTACACCAAACCTTGCGCGCGATTCCTCAACGGCGTGCGAGTCGGTTTTGGCTTCGTCCTCGAAGCGACGTGTCGACCGTGGAACTGTAAAAAGGGATGCGGCGATACGGATAACGTCCTCCATCGCCAGTGCCGCTTCTTCACGTTCAAGCCACACCAGGCGGTCATTCTGCGCAATCCCGAGGCGGTCGAGCGAGACGAGCACGAGGTCGGGCACAAGGTGGACTCGTATGAGGGCTTCCGGTCGGACTTTATCCATTTCTCGGTTTCGGTCGTTGCGCCGTTGAACCCGCTCTCGGAAAAGCTACAAGACTGTGCCGAGAGCCAAAACAGCTTGCATTTGAGCCCGAAGGCGTTTGCGCACTTCTTCAATTGGTGGGAGTGAGTATTAGGTATGATGGACCAGGTGCGAAGACTGATGCCAGACTGTTCAACCATAAGATGAGTCTCCCTATCAGGCAGGGCCGGATGTTCCCAGACTCTCCGCCGCCGTCTAAGAAGTTTGGCCGGAGCCTGGGTACCATCAAGGTGGGTTTCACGATTGACGGATGTCAAGCTGATTCGCAGTACCGATTTGACCTCGCGCCAGTGTACATCTCCCACATGTATTCGCAGGCGTCGAAGAACATGTGGTCCACCGGGAAGTCGCAGTCGCTCGGCGTCAAAGGTCGTATCGCTCGGTTCAATGCCGACGCACACCAGCGAACACAGGAACAGGCGATCATGCACCCGCTGCTCAACAAGAATCAGGTCATCCGGCACAAAGCGTTCTACGCGGCCGATCTGCTCTGTTCCGGCATCGAAGTGAAAGGTGTCCGGGCGGACTTCATCGAGACACCCCGGTCGAGTCACAGCGACGCGTCGTCCGGCCCCGGCGCCAAGGCGTCCGAGCTCGAAGAGGGCAAGCGGGACTGGTGGAACTGGTTCGACTTCATCGATGCGGACAAGAAACCGCTTGACCGGGATCCAGTGGTGGAGATTGTGGACTTTATGGACTGTCCGCAGGTGGTCTTCAGCAAGCGAAACAAGGTCCGGCAGAGCACGCCCCAGGATCACGTGGAGGACGAGGAGGAAGAAAATGATACCCTGATTAGAGATGATTCGAAGGCGGAGGAGGAGAAGAAGTTTGGGGTGGTCACTTCCAAGTTTGGACACGAGAAGAGCCACATCTGTTATCTTGGCGCTGCGAAGAGTGTTGGTGAAACTCAGAGGGGAATCACGAAGGCGCGCATTCGAGAGCTTGAGGAACGCCGGAGGATATACAAGGATGATGTTGCAGTGAGCTTTTTGCTATGATTCAGGAGGATAAGCTCATGGTAGTTCGACCACAAGGTCGTGGCGTCGCGCCTCAAGACGCTGTACAAGCATCTGGAGGACCTGGCGCTCAAGGAGGACAGGCATATCGATGATGATACGTTCGAGCCAGCTGAGCCCAAGTTCCCGGTGGACAAGTTGCTTGGACCGAGGGGCGAGATGACGTTCGAGAACACGTTCCACGTGCATTGCCCGCGGGTCTACTACAACAACTTGACGCGAAATGTGAGTGCTACTCGGATATGGGACAATGACTCACCGCAGATCATCTTCAAGTACTGGTTCTCAAGCCGCGATCGGCGCCAAGAGGAGTATATGACATCTCACAAGTGCGTCATTTGTGACTTGTGCGATTTCCGACTGACGACAGGTCGCTGCGGGGCATTCGCGAGGGGATCCAAAGCCGGATTGCGCGAATCAAGACCGGCTTCAATCAAGATGACCTCTCGAGCGATGCTTTCCCCATGCGCGATGACGCCGCTACGGACCTGCTCGCGGGATTGCATAGATTGCTCAGCGACAAGGCTTCGACAAAGCTGTTCAATCTCCCGAAGGAGAATACCATTGAACAGGAAAACCTGCACACGCCTTCGCTCGGTCTGCCAAAGGGCACATCGGTCAAGCCATCGCTGCGCATTCTGGTCCTCAAACCGCAGATTGCGCTTCGCAGCGAGGTGGACGACAGCTCTGTGATCCTTCTTGCCGTCGAGGAGGTCGGCTTCAAAGGCTTCACGGTTAATGACGACGATGCGAAGGACCGGGTCAACGCGGACGTGCTTGGCCGGTGAGCTGCTATCACCTTGTCAAGGGGGCATGGCTGACAGCAGGCATTACATCTCGCTCAAAGGTCTGCAGGCGTTCCATCCAACCAAGGAGGCATTGCAGCGCGAGCGGAAAGAAGCGCAACATCAGCGAGGACTCGACTTCATCCCGCTCGAGATCTTCCTGGATGTGCGGAGCGAGGCGACGGACTACGATCGGATCGTGCTCAAGACCGATGCGGCGATCTCGTTCGACCGATTCAATCACTTGCGCATGCCCCGAGGTCTCGATTGGCCGGCGGCGAAAGACGAGTGGGGCCAAGAGATCCAGCATCTGCGACTGCACCAGGTGAGCTGAGGGTCTGGGGTGTTCACGGCAAAGTGGCTGATCAGCAGGACCTGGTGACGATCATTGTGCCGCGCATGCACTTGACGGCCACGTCAAAGCACTACAGCGCGTTGTACAACGTCGTGACAGACTTGCTGCTGTACCAGGACCCGGGCCACCGGGATCGAGCGGAACGTATCGACAACTTCCAGTTTGCCTTTGACAGGAGCGACCGGGATCCCCAAAAGCTCATCTTCGACCTGTTCAGCTTGCAACATTCAATTCGGTCCCTTCGAACCATCCAGCGCGGCTACGAGGCGAATGTTGACCTGCTCAACGACGAGGGCCTTGAGCAGCTATTTAAGATCCGGACGGACCTGCTCGAAGCGACCGAACAGCTCTTCACGGTCTTCGAAGCGATCTCGGTCAACAAGGCTCGTGATGAGGCGCGGGCGGCGCTCAAGTCGGCCTCGCGACTCGATGTCCGCGTGGGCGGTCTCGCATGGCACATGCTGCGCGATGACCTCGCTCCGCTGCTCAAGATCGATATCGAGGGCACGCTATACTCTGGCGTCAGCAACAAGGACGGTTCGAATGACTCGGCGATTGCTTTCGGCGATCTGTCGGCGCTGAACTCGGACACCGATGCGATGTACCCCGAGGTGATGGTGCGGTACGAGTCGGGCGGCGGCGGCAAGAAAAAGATCCGGGAAAGCTTCGCCTCGGCCGCATGGAGTATCCTTGCGCCGGTTGGAGGTATCCAGATCGTACGGCACTTGGCGCTGTACATCTACCCGGTGCGCTTCCGCCTGGAAGAGAAGGTGGGCCATCAAGTCATGGATTACATCTTCACCGACCGAGTGGAGCGCCGTAAAGCCCGCAAAGAGGAGAAGGACCGCGAGAAGGCGGACAAGCACATCCACGGCAAGGGCAAGAAGGGCGACAAGGGGGCGAACGAGCTAGGTTTGCTGCCGGAGGGGAAGAAGAGCACGATAACGCTCAATAGCGTTCCACTCAGCAGAAGCAAGAGCAGCGTGTCGATCTCGACGATGAACACGATGGCGACGAGCGCGAGCGCGGAGGACGGGGCCAAGAAGGGCGAGGATGAGAAGTTTAGGCTGGTCCCGACCAAGGATGCCACGGAGATGAGAAAGCGCGCGTCGGCGAACAAGACGTTTGTCAAGATCATCTTTGGCGCAACGAGCTTTGTCCTGAGCTACAAGGTGGGTTTGCTCTGGTGAGAGCTATGTTCGCTGACAGCAGTCGGATGACAGCAAGAAGAGCTCGCGGGCGATGTTGTCCATGCCTGACTGCGTGGACTTCAAGCTCAAGACGCCCGAGATGACCTATACGAATAAGGTCTGGGCGAACGAGGATGTCTTCGAGCATGTCAAGCGGGGTGAGTTGTGCGGTCGCTGCGTACCATGTAAGCTGACGGAAGACATCCGGTCGTATATCTGGTCGCAGAGCGGCGACCTCATTGGTCAGCTGCTGAAGAAGACGTCGCTGTTCCGATCGAAGAAGGGTCTCAAGTCGTTGGCACTGTCCTCGTCCGACATGCTGCCCCGCCACAAATCGACCTCGCTCTCGCCGAGTTCGCTTCGGTACACCGTCGAGCCGCCCACGCCGATGGAAGAAGAAGCGGGGTCCCCCCTGTCGATCGCTCGCGCGCTGAGTGGGGAGCCGACAAGCCCGTTGGCCCGTTCTCGAAGTCGCGCACTGAGCACGAGTCCTGGACCGCCCACGGCCCAGATCATGGGTGTGCCACTGTACGCCGAGCCCAGGCGCACTACCAGCCGCGATTCGGACGACAGCGGTGTCCTCCGGAATGAGGCGCGTGGAGACGAAGAGAATGGGAGCTCGGGCCTCGTCGAGGGCGCGAAGACCGTCAAGGGGTTCTTGTCGGGCAAGCTCAAGAAGTACACGAGCAAGTTTGATCTCCCTGCCGGGATGGGCCATTCGACGGACGATGTGAGTGGAGCAAGCGGATTTGTCTGAGCGTGGCTGATATTAGTTGAACCGTAATCACTCGCATACATCTGAGCGGTCTGAGAGGGAGAAGGAGAGGGCGCATGAGAAGGAAAGGCTGCATGAGCGCGATAGGGAGAATCGCGAGCTCAGAGACAGGATGCGGCGGTATTCAGGCGGTGGCGCGCGTCCGAGCGTGTCCAGCCCCCCACCGCCGTATATGATGGGGTGAGCACGATGGTGGGGGGTGTGAATAGTCAGCAGTGTTCGAAGAGTTTGACAAGCCGATCTGTAGCGCGTATTACGGGGCATCTAGATGAGTTTCACGAGTGTCGCATTTCGATGTATATATTTAGGCTCCGCCTTGCCCGCCGCCGGCGTTGCTCGCCCGCCACTGACCAGCTTCATCTCGTGATGCCTGATCGGTAGGGTCAGAATCGCGGATTGAGACGGTTGCGATGATCGGATAGCCTTGCCAGCGTGGACGGAACAAATGCGCCAAATATATGCATCTCATATGCAGGGGTGCCACAGCATCGGACGCGACCGTCTCAAGGTGTAAGCGCGGTATAGTCGGCGCGAACTGGCCAGGTGGACTAGGCTCGAGGCTGCGAACAAGTCGTGTGAAGGTGCAAGCATTATCATCCCATGCTATGAAAGAGTACTCATAGTACCACTATAAACAACGAGGCCAAGCCTCTACTTTTCGCCCAATGACAACTACGACAACTTAGAAGATGGCCTGACCAATCTTCTCCAACATGTTCCTGGGGGGAAGCTCCTCGACCTCCTCGGCCTCGATCTGCTCGATGCCGGAGAAGAAGTCCATCTCGTGGGGTCGGACAAAGTGGGTCTTCTTGAAGAACTTCCATCCGATCCAGAGGACGGGGAAGAGGAAGACGGGGAGGTAGTTGGTGACGAAGGTAGGGGCGTCCCAGTGGCTCTTGCCGCCGGTGTTGAGGAAGACGGTGTAGCTCGAGAAGAAGAGGACGATCGAGATGAGGGTGATGGCGTAGTACGCGGCGAACTGGCCCTTGTTGGCGTACGACCAGTAGGGGAGGGTGCGCCTGTCGATGCCCTGGGCCTTGAGACCCTTGGAGAATCGGATGTAGGTGAAGTTGATGCCCCACCAGGTGAGGAGACCGGCGGCGGCGGTGAGGTTGGCGAGGTAGTTGAAGACGGTGTAGGCGGTCGACTGGAGGGCCATGTAGGCGAGTCCGGCGAAGAGCGTGCAGAAGGTGAGGGAGATGTACGGGAGACCTCGCTTGGTGGTTCGCGCGAAGATCTGCGGGGCCTGTCGGGTGAGGGCGAGACCGTAGAGCGCTCGGGACGAGGTGTACAGGTCGGACGAGGCGGCGGACCAGGCGGACGTGAGCAGACAGGCGTTGATGATCGACGGGAGGACGGGGATACCGGCCTGCTTGATCGCGATGACGAAGGGGGACTTGGCGACACCAGAGTTCTTCAGGTCGGGGCTGTTGGACGGGCAGATGATACCGATGACGAAAGTTCCGCCCAAGTAGAAGACGAGGATTCGGATGAAGACCTTCTTGATGGCTCGGGGGATGTTTCGTCGCGGGTTCTTGGCCTCTCCGGCGGCGATGGCGACGATCTCAGTTCCGATGTAGGAGAAGGCGGCCTGGGTGAGGACGGCCCAGAATCCGAGGAATCGGCCGAGCGTGCCGGCGATGCCCTCGTATTGGTTGAGCGCACCCGGGTTGGACCAGTACTTGAAGCCGATAACCTCGCCCTCGGGTCCACCGCCGGCGGAGATGATGATACCGAGGATGATGAGGCCGACGATGGTGAGCACCTTGATGCTAGCGAACCAGACTGTTGTCAGTGTGATTCCCGAGAAAGGTTGTGCACGCGACTCACACTCGGCTTCACCGTATGCGCCCGCACCGAGGAAGTTGATGGCGACAACGACGAGGAGACAGATGGTGATCCAGACACCGTTGTTGACCTTGGTGGTCCAGAAGTTGATGAGAACGGCGGCGGCGGAGAGCTCAGCGGGGAGAATGATAGTCCAGTTGTACCAGTAGTTCCAGCCCATGGTGAAGGAGAGGGCCTTGTCGACGAATCGGGCGCTGAGGGCGATGTGTCCTCCGGGAATGGGGAGGTAGGCAATCATCTCTCCGAGCGAGACCATGGTGGCGAAGCAGATCGATCCCATGAGCGCGTAACCCATGAACAGACCGAGCGGTCCTCCGTTGGCGAGCGCTCCACCGGTACCCAGGAACAGACCTGTACCGCTGGTTATCAGCGGTGACCCACGTCCATTCAACTCGCGTGCACTCACATAACACCGCCGATGGAAATCATGGCAATGTGTCGGTTCTTGAGCTGTCGCTTCAAGCCGCCCTTCTCCTCTCCAGTCTCGTAGGCGTGCTCACCAGCCTCGACGTGAGGCATGGTGTGGCCGGCCGGGCCGACGCTCGTGTTGTACACATCTTCCTTCTTGTCCTCGTATTCCAACGACATGGTGGGTTGGAGAGTGTTGTGGGTGGTGGTGGGGGAGGAGTGAGGAACAAGTCTGCTGACCACCGGGCACGGCAGCGTCTTATACCCCTCGCCGGGTTCGCTGGCGATATCTGGACCTCGTCTAGCTATCGCCGTCTGTGTTGGATGGCTATCTACGACGCTCTCACGCTAGCGAGGTGCAGGCATCAGACGGCGCCTCTCCCCAGCCCTCCCCCGACACCGTGCTCAGAAACAGGCACGGGTGTGCCATAACCGTATTCGCCCGCTGACTGGATCATACCCCATGGTCTCGCTTGCGGCTTGAATCCGAGATCTTTTCGACGATCACCGCGCAAGAGCAGAGCTGTCGAGTGCGAGCAAGACATTGCCGTACGGCAGAACGCACCGGGGAAGCCGGAGTCCCAGAGAGGCGGGCTCGCTTGACTATCTCGTGGCCCGCACCTGGGTATCACGGGAGGAGGAGTAGCGAGCTCGGTCACTCCATGACATGCACCGCGTGTGACAGGTCCATTTTTGGAACGCCGGGAAGGCGCCCAGACAGCTCGAAGAGGCAAAATTCTCCTCGAGCCTGGACGAGGGCGTTACCCGGTCTCTGGGCTAAGCGAAAGCGGTAGTTTATAAATAGCAACTTTTCAGTGGACAAGTTCTCGATCGGCAGGCACTGACCCGCCCAAAACCCCTGAGTCGACGCGCTCCTCCGCCCTCTCACGGCACTGTCCCCCCGGTAGCACGCAATACACGCTACCTCGCACCTCGATCGTACTCAGGTCCAGCCAGTTCCGCCAGGTAGTAGCCGCTGACATGACTCCGCAGAAGATAGAGGGGGTCGACATGATTGGTCGTCCGATCTCAACAACCTAAAAACAAGGTGTGGATGAGACGTCGTCAGTCGATACCAGATGAGAGGAACGTCCCGGAGCCAGGCAAACGCGCGCAAGACCGGCTTCGGCGCGCACAGATCGCTCGGAAAACGCAATGCATGCCTTGGGCCGAACCGTACATGACAATTATAGAAGCCATGTGATTGCATGCTAGTATCGCGCGTAGCTTCGAGCTAGGCCTGCTCCACTCGTTCGGAAACCCATTTCTGCTCCGACAGACGCTCTAGTGACCGCTGTCGTTCTCGATAGGAAGTGACGAAGAGGACGCGATCGAGATAAGCCCAACTCCACGGGGCGGATTCGGCGCCGACCCCGCCAGTGCACACTCGGGCAGTCCGAGGCTACATTCACCGCCGGCTGTTCGACCTCCCCATCCTCGCTTCTGGACGACAACTTGCACCCCGCACAGATTGGGAGGTATGAATGGGTCTCAACACAGTTTCGCTTGGAGATACGGGCTCTCACTGCCCTCGCATTGCCTGTGTGCCCACAGTTCCGGTTCGCTTTCTCCGATCTGTATGTTCAAAGTAGGCGCCGAGCATGCTCCACAAGGAGTGCGTAGGGCTCTGACGGCTGGATACGTGTATCCGAGGCCGATAAACTGCCATGGCATGGTCCGACCGAATGGTCTAAGGTGATAACTTATCAGTGGTCGTTCACACGCAGCGCCGCTCCCATTGGCCATTGGGCTTTCAGCTATCTCAGTTCTGCACGCAACGAGGCCGTCATGTCTGAAGAACGGGCAAAAATCCCTCGCAAGTATGCTTCAGGCAGGCCACGTGCGGCGCGCGTGTGAAGACGGAATGAGGTCGGATCGACGACGATGGGCGGCACCAGCATGCTTAAGGCATTCCTCCTGCGGTAAATTCCTATCTCTTTCGTGGAACCGTGTCTGCAGTACCAGTTGCGCGCAGTCATCAAAAGAGCTACTCGTTCGACTCGACCAGGCCACAGCGACACGTGTGGTGGAGGAAGAGTGGTGGAGGAAGAGTTGGATGAACGGTTACGTAATGAGTTCTGGCTCCCGTTCAGTGTCGGACTGGCGCGTTCTACGTCAAGCAACGCATAATGAGCATAAACTACATCTAATCCCCTAATGTCGTCCCTCTTAGGCAAGGTGCTGGTCACAGTGTCTTGCGTCGCATTACTGCATGGTGAGTGATCCCCGATCAGGTCCAGAGCTACGTGAGCTGACGGACAGCCGCTTTCTCAACGTATGAGCGTGAGCATCTGTGTCAATGCCTTTGCCCTCTACCCCTCCCGTCGCCCCTTCCGCTAGCAGCAGACCGCCTACGGATGCCCAGCGAGCTGCCTGACCCAGCGGATGGATCACGCTGGCTGCTGCTGGATGTACAGAGTGGGGCGGATGCAGAGGGAACAGCCTTGACGTCACATGCAGTTGCGTTACCAAATTCCAACAGCTCACAATCCAGATCTCTCCACGGTAAAAGCCTTGTCGGGCGGGCGAGCAGCTTCCGCTACCTCCTTACCTACCTCTGCAAGTCTCCCGCGAGCTGAAGAAAGGCTGTATGACTGACGTGCAGATCATCGTGGAGGCTTTGGTCGCGCTGGTTTTGTTTCTGCCGGGGACCGCACTGGCCAGCTCAGCACTGGAAGACGTCACGTATCGCGGAGAAATGGAGAAGCGGTTCGTGCTGCACCACTTCCGTGCTTGCTGCTGCTGACGCAAAGCACAATCGACGAGACGGACGCGCGGATGGGCTACATGCGGTTATCGGCCCGAGGGCGCGCGCTGTTCGGGGACGAGGCGTCGAGTTAAGTTTGGGTGGATATGCAGGCATGGACTCTGCTGCGGTGGTGTCGATCCAGATATGGCTGGTGGGGTCCTACTCGTGCGTATTACTGATCACCGACCACTTTCGCGTGACGTATGCCTCTCATTCCGCCTCATCGCGTCTCAACAAACACCTGCAACACACATCCATCAGAGCGCAATGCTGTAACACCGCTGTCATCGTCAAGCCGGCCCAACCGCGATTCCGTCTTTCGCCGAGTGTGGTCTCCTTGATACGAAGGCTGGGACCACGAGGGCGTTTGCCATCCACGCTGATGGAGCGATGGACCTCTCGATCCACGCGCACGGCCTTGTCGCGATCTGTTCACCACGCCCCGGTCGGCTCCAAACGAGGAGCCCTGCCCTTACAGTAAGGCAGGGCTCCATG
>CAUG01000689.1:487-11260 GCA_000442785.1 Papiliotrema flavescens NRRL Y-50378
TTCGTCCAAAACTTGCGACACCCCCCTCCGTGCTTCACTTCTTACACAGCCGTCGCCATCAGACATTCTGCATCTTCATTCAAATAGCAACCGGTCGAGATGGCAACGGCTTCCTCTTCAACTCCCTCGCCCTTTCCACTACCTCAATCGCACTCGAACATGGCTCCATTGACCGCGGCACGGCTCCCTCGATTCGGTCCAAGCACACCCGACCACGATCTAGACCTTCATCGGCGGTCCCGATCGCGAGAATTTCTTGAGTCGTTCCGCGGATTGGTGGGCAGCGGGGTGGGCAGCGGCTCTTCGGCTAAAGGTCACCCAACGACGGATGTGTGTCGTGAGCCGATAGTACTGGCCGATGACGGTGAGTGGCGTTGAGGCTTTGAGTGGGCGGCTGAGCGGCGACTGATGGCAGAACCCATCTCGCTCACTCTACCCCCTTGCCTGCCGGAATGCTCCCTCTCTGCTGCTTTCCAAGACTCGGAGACAAACGAGCCGATAGCGCCAGCATTTTACCCCGGGCAAACGATACCGACAGTACTCACGTTCAACCTGAATCGCTATGCGTCGTTGCCGTTCTCGCTGAACGCTTCGCTGGGCATGTCGCTGGTAGGAACGCTGCACCTGCCATGTGGACCTCCTCGCACGATCATCTGCGTCTCGGTGTCGTTGGCAGAGGGTCTGGAGCTATGGGCGCGGGACGCACAGCAGGCATACGCCAATCGATCCCCACGTCACAGCGCCGTGGATGTCACGACCGCCCTGCCGGGTGGCACATACTCCCTCCCGCTTACCGTACAAGTCCCCTCCACGCCTCGCCTGCCTCCCTCCTTCAACATCTCCGGCGCCGCATTCGCAGTTACCTATGCCTTGGCTGTCACGCTAGCATGTGACGATCCATTGCGGCCAGGGTCGCGGGTCACTCTCGCCGAGGCGTCACGCCCGTTCGAGATGATGCCGGACACATTACCAACGCGGGCGCCGCGATACACCGAGACATCCTTCTCCGTCCGAACAGCTGCGTCTCGACGCCTGGGATCACACTCTCGCTGGACCGTCAAGCCGACGCTCCCGACGACGGCGTTCTCACCTACATCACATCTCCCTCTATCTCTACGACTCTCGCCGCCCTCCGATCTGGACGAGGCGTACCAAGTGCTGGTGCGCATCGCCCTTGTCCGCAGAGAACATTCGACGCCAGCAGATGCTTCACCACGGGATCCTTTGGCGCAGAGTGGCCACGTTCACGAGGTCGACGTTGTATCGACCATGGCATGGTTCGAGGTCGACGGCGAATCGATTGACATCCAAACCGTGCTGCCCATCATGCCAGTGTCCGGTCTGCCTTGGCTGCATGGGTTTTCGACGACGCTTAACGTCGGTCCCGCCAGCCCGGACACCGATGGGCAGTCGATCTCAGTGTCGTCTACGTTCCACATTGCCTCGACATTGGCATTCCTGCCTCGTGTCGCGGGCCAGACAACGCTGAACGATCTCATGCCCGGCGTCTTGCCACCGATGGGCGTGTTTACATCTCCGCTGCCTGGATCCACGATCGACATGGCCTCGCTCAAGCGGCATTTTCCCGGCACAGTCCGGACACTGCCATTACCAGTGGTCATCGGCTCCGTCAGCGAGCCTCGCCTGGCGATGCAGACATATCGGTGGTCGGACTTGCATCTCGACAACTCCGGGGCGAGCGAGGTCAGCCGGGTGCTGTCCGGCGAGACGACGACCTGCGAGGACGGGTGGATATCGCCTCCTCCGTCATATCAGGCCGCACTCGAGGTGGTCCCTTACGAATACTAGACGTCGCGACCAATGTCGTGTATACACGTGTCATAATCATCGTTGTATCCTTAGCATATGCATCGTTCTCGGAACTGGCACAGACCATTGACCAGCATTGACATGTCTGCATATTCCTTCAACTCGTTCTACGTGACGTCATATCTACACGCCCAGTCGGATCAATTGCTTGATGCCCGGCGCCCAGGCGGACATCTCTCCCGTCGCGACCGTGGACAAGCTAACATGCTCGGCGAGAGCTGACTGCGAGTCACGCGCGGCAACGTCTGGTGTCAGCTGAAGTACAAACATATCAGCTTACTCTTGGCGATACCCTGCAACTGGTCAACGACCGGCTTCGGGATTGAGTCGTTATTCAGCTGATCGAACAGAATGTTCAGCCGTCTATCCGTGTCGTCGACGATTCGCTTGATCGCAGGCTGGAGTGAGTTATAGCCCTTTGCAATTCGACTCGGTTCAACTCACAGGCAAGTTGAGCTGCTTGACCCGGCCGAGCTCGTTATTGAGGATATCGAATACTGATTTGGAGGACGCGGGGATGTGACTTCGGTCGCCGGCGGCTGATATCAGCTATTGATGTGCCACCATCACTCACGATGCGTCGGCTTGGTTTCGACCGACGGTGGGGCCGGGGTCGAGCTTGGGCTCGTCGCTGGTGGAATAGCTTGGTTAATCGACGCTCGTCGATCGTGCGTCACAGGAGGTCGTGATCCTGCGGATGGAGACGCGGACGCAGGTGGCGGTGGACCAGCTTGGAACGACGACGGCGGAGGACCTGCTTGCGGTGGCGGTCCAGCGCGGAACTGTAAGGGCGGGGGACCAGCTGTAAAGTTTGGCGCGGGGCCTCCCTGCAATGCCGCTGTCAGAGGAGTAGATCGACCTTGCGGTCCCAACGGCGAGAGGGCCCGCGGGGGCGGCCCTCCAATCACGCCTGGCGGTGGTCCTCCTCGGGGGGGCATAGCCTGCGCAGATCGGCCCGGCGATTGCGTAGGAGGCCCCGCGGAAGGCGGCGGTGTTGGCCGAACTTGGTGCTGCGGAGGAGCCTGAGGCGGGACGCCAAGTTGACCACGAGCAATGGCTTGCGCAGACGGGGGCCGAGGTCCTCCCTTCGGTGGTGGAGGCAGCATGCCAGGTTGAGTGGATCGAGGTGGAGGCGGGGTGCTGCCGTGAATGTTGGCCTGGAATCCCTGCGCGGCAATGGGGTCTTGGGACATAGGAAACGGCGACATAATGGGTGCTGGCTTGGAAGCGTCCTTGTTGGCGGCACTCTGTGGGCGTTTGGGCGGGGCGGACAAGCTGGGCGCATCATTCCAGCCGGGGATGTCTCGTCGTTGAGCAGCGGGAATGGGCGGTGGCGTAGCTGTGGACCCATTAGGCGCGCCACCCGCTCGCGGAGGAGGGCCGAGGGGGGTCTGCGTCGCAGGTTGTCCGTACGCACCCACACCGTACCCCTGTGCTTGTGGCTCCGAAGAATAGCCACCGACTGGCGCGTATGGTGATGGAGCGCTGGGTTGGTATGACTGCGGGGTGTACGAGCTGTTCACGCCGTAGCCATACGACGAGGTCTGCTGCTGTTGTTGTTGCTGCTGCTGGGTCGGCGGGGGTTGCGATTGCGCTGTTTGTGCCGGCTGGTAGTTGGAAGCTACTGGGGCGTATGCGCTGGACGTCGCAGGTGCAGCCGCCGGAGCATAGGCCGGTTGAGTCGGGGCGTAAGCGCTGGACGCCGCCGGACGACCTTGTGGCTGGACGGGCTGTCGGGCTGACGAGATAGCGCTCCTCACTTGTCCGCCTGTCACCCCTGCAGCTCGCAGCAAACGATCCCGCGCCTTGTCGAGCTCGCTTCCTCCCGCACCGGTGCCCTTGTAATCCGCCGGAGTCTTCTGTACATACTTGGCCGCAATGTCCACAAGGCCTTGCGTCGCAAGCAAGTCGGCGTACTCGTAGTACCGATCGTACAGCCCGGCAAGCTTGTAAGTTCTCGCGCCCGCCTGTGCAGCAGCCGCAGACTCCGTTGGGATCGACAGATCCTCGTCAACGTAGCCGGTTGCCGCTGTGAAGATGGAGACCTTTTCGATGAATGACTGCAACGCTTGCGCGTGCGCGGTATATCTAGGTGCCGAGCTCGATTGTTCCTCTTCCCGCAGCTCATCGGTCCAAATACCCACAATCTTCTCGAGCCGCCTTGATGCAAGATAGCACAATGTAGCGTCTTCGCGAGCTTGTTTGGCGGCCGCACGAGAGCCGGCGTCGTCCGAACCAGATTGTACGTGCGACTTGTACTGAAGCCGCTGTCCAAGTTGATCGGTGAGGTTGTTGAATTCGCTTGGCTTGGCGAAGGTACAGAGCACCACAAAAATGACCTTCCACTCGCCCAGATCGGCATTCTGCACAATGTCGGCGAGATCCTCGGTGACGATCGATTGGAACACTCGCAAGAAGGGCAGGGTCGTAGTGCGTCGGGCAAAGTAGGCCTTTTGCGTTGACTGGAGTAGCTCGGGACCGCCTCGGACGGCGAGCAAAAGGGCGTCGGCGAAGCGCTCTGAAGCGAGACACAAGTCGACAGCAGAGGTGAAATCGCCCAGGACCAGCGCTTGTGTGATCAAACGGTCCACATCGCTCTCGCCTGACGGGTAAATGTGGAAAGTATTGTCCTTG
The DNA here is from genome assembly GCA_000442785.1 of Papiliotrema flavescens NRRL Y-50378. Classification (NCBI taxonomy): domain Eukaryota; kingdom Fungi; phylum Basidiomycota; class Tremellomycetes; order Tremellales; family Rhynchogastremaceae; genus Papiliotrema; species Papiliotrema flavescens. The sequence continues at coordinate 4,952 of CAUG01000689.1, forward strand.
ATCACTTCAGACCGCACAGAGGACGCACGGCTGCCAATAGTGGCGCCAACGGACGACTCGGCGACCTCGGCTTTGTGCGGGATGATGTTGTCGAGCTGCGGGTTTCGCAAGGCACCGGCTGCCATGGACGAGAAGAAGTCGGTGGATCCGCCGCCAGGTGTTCCAGGAACGTCGTCATCAAATAAGCTCGTCTGAGCGGTCGCTTCCGTCGCTTCCGTCTTCTTGGTGCCTTCAGATGCAACGCTCGCTTCAGATGGTGTCCCCTCTGCCTTTGGCGTCGTGACCGTTTCAGCGTCATCCTTGTCCTCCGTAATGGCTTCGGTGCCCTCGACCTGAACTGAGGGGAACTTTTTGATGGCTTCCTCAACCTGCTTGGCGACATCCGCCTTGGAGAAGCCAAGCAGCTGCACCAGTTCCTCCTTCGAGTTCGCCTTGAACAGCGTCTGGAGAGATTTCCACGCCGTCTCGGTCCTGTCGCCAGCGCGAGTGTTGCAAAAGCCTTCGAGCTGTTCCTTGTCGCCAGCAGACTTGTCTAGCGACTCAGCACGGTCGATGATCCCCTGCTCCGTTACGATATTCCGCAGGTGAACGACTCCGCTTTGGTGTTTGCCGTTTGCGCCAGGCAAATTCGAAGTCGATGCCAGCAATCCACCAAAGCCAAACGTCGCCGAGACCGGGCGTCGAAGCCATTTGGGCGTTTGATTGAGCGAAAGCACGTTCGCGTTGCTCTCGGTCGGACCTTGCGAGCCGAGGGCGCCAAAGATGTCATCCGCGGTGGCGCTCTCGCTGAATTGGGGTGCGGGTTGCTCCTCGACCCGGGTGGTCTGCAGCGAGTGGATACCTATGTGGCCATCGAACGACGCGGTAGCCAGCAAATCAGGATTGCGGGGGCACCATGAGGTCTGGAAGGACCAGTCGGATGTGCTTGGCAGCTGAATGTCAATTTTGTCATGAAACCTTACTCACCTCTCCGATGATTTCGCCAGTCTGCGGATTCCAGCATAGTGTCCTGTTGTCCTTGCCGCACGAGAGGAGTAGGTCGGCGTCTTGACGACACCACGCCACGGACAGGACACCCTTGTGATGGCCGCTTAAGATCTGGTCTCAGTGAAGTCTGCCACTACCGACTTACCCTTTCAGGTGCCCGAGTATTTCTCAAATCCCAAAGCATAATGATGGGCGATTCGTCGTCTTCCGAAGCGGTGATCAGTCGCGTCGCCTGAGGTGAGTCGCTTTCTTATTCCGCATGACCCACCTGCTCGGGGTGCCAGCAGACGTCGCTCATGCCCCTTCGTTTGCCCATCTGCAATCCGGCAACTCCGCCGACAGTGTCCATGCCCTTGGCAGCTCCGCCTCCATACTGCAAGCTGACGATCTCTTTCTGCGCCTTCAGGTCCCACACCGAGGTAAAACCAGAAGATGACGAGGCGGCGAAGACTCGGGAGACGGTGGGATTCCACTGCAACGAAGTGATCTCGCCGAGCTTGGTAGAAAGCGAACCCGGCGCGATGGGGTTTGTTGGGTTGTTCAGGTCGAAAATGTATAGCTGTCGTCAGCGGCTTCCATCAGCCGTGACCCACCTCAGCATTGACAGCACCCGACAACAGCAGGTTCTTTTGGATTGGGTTGAAGTCGAGACCGCGGACGGGGCCAGTGTGCTTGTTGTTGGAGAAGATGCGCGAGGCGTCCGCGCTACTGTCAGCTGTATCTTGAGGCCTACGTACGACTCACCCTGCGCCGGAGATGATCTTCTCAGGATCAAAGACGTTGACTTCTCCTGTCTCCATACCAGCTGCGAGCACACCTCGAGCGTGAGACGCATTAGGGGCGGACCAAGCGAGTCTGTTGAACCTGTTGTCAGCTATAGTTGCCGGTGATCGCACCCACCTCGAGTTGACCGTTATGCTACCCTGAGCGCCCTTGCCTTCGGCACCGAGATACATGCCCTCGCCTTCACCGAAGTCGGGAGACCAAATCTCGAGTTGCGACTCATTGGAGAAGGATTCGTCTAGGGCGCCAGCAATCGCACCGGTTGCAAGGAGTGGAGAGGAAGACGAGGACGAGTCCCAGGCGAACGTGGCCGTCCGGGAGATATCCTTGAGCTTCATGTTGGGTGAAAGGGGGTTGCGCTGTGCGCCAAGGGTATAAGAAGAGGTGTGATGGGTGACGTGTTGATGGTATGAAGAGAATGTGTGCGCGTTATTGGACCGTGCGACTGTGTTGAGCCCAGAGCCAGCGATGCCCCCGCGCCATGACGCTGGAGACGTGGAACGCCATGAGCGGCCATCGCCGCTGCGAGGATCGCCCACGAGACGATGCAACGCCTCAAGCGACAAAGCCTCTCGCATCCCTGCAGCACGGAGCGCCAAGGATACATATGACTCCTCGGCAAGATACCAGCAGGAGGTATCGAATCTACGCTTCCATACTCTGAAATGGATAGCTAGCCTGAAGCCTTTCCCCCTTTTTCCTCTCTCTCCTCTCTCGGTCTGAAGACACTTTCCTCTTGGGGGGGAGAGAGTATGAAGATGATCATCTCAGTCCTGATACTCATATGGACATCGTCATACAGACAGTTGTTATCGCGTGAGCGGGATGTATTCGCGCTTCCCGGGAGGATTGCTGTCGTTAGCTCAAGAGCGACGGCAAGCGAAAACTATCCCACATTACACCCATGCAAAAGGCCGCCTCGAAGGTCCGCCCCGCCACGCGGTCAATGACCCTTCGCCACGATGATCTTACTCGCGCCAAGTGTCATCTCTTTGTGGACGCGCTATCTCTATACAGCACGAATGCTGCTATCGCTTCGCTCCGGCTGCGACAACCGAATTTCGTGTCCTGGAAGGTCAGATAGCCCCGATATGACCGGCACGCAGCTCACAGATTGTCGATATACACAGCAAGCATCTCATTATCCTTCTTTAGTCTGTCGTTCTCGGATTCGACCTCGGTGACGCGGACCATCAGTCCCCGCAAGCCGTCGCGGAGGGAGAGAATGTCCTTGATGATGCGCTCCTTTTCGATGGCGGCAGCAACGGTGTCTTGCGGAGATAGCTCTGGCTGCGAAGAGCCCCAGGCATCTTGTCCAATACCTGCTAGGGACATGAGTCTGTTGGGTTCTGTCGGTGGGTGGCCGAGATGAAGTGGAGAGGTGATGCCGGGAAACCAGAAGAGGAGGTTGGGTAGGCTGGCTGACGGAATCAAATACATGTGCAGCCGAGCGGGTGGCGTTCATGTTCCTGGGTGGCCTACTACTACTCGTCGCGTATTACCGGGGCCTCGCCTTTCACTCACTCGCAAAGCACAAGCCCTTTATTGTTGCTTCGTTCGTAAGCATATCCTCTACACCTCCTCCTTCTCATCACACCCAGCGCCCTCGCGCAGCTCGACCTCATCTCTCTGCATCTTGCAGCCAAGCGCGACACCGTCATCGTCTCCACCTGACGCGGCCACAGCCCAACCTCTTCGACGCGCCTTCGACCTCACGCGACTGGTCTCTCATCTCGATGATCCCCACCGCGCGCTAGAGCCTCCTTCGGACGGTCACAGAGGGACATTTCCAGCATGGACACTCTTTTCCGACGTACGCACAAATCGCGCAACTCGGCGTCCACTCTGCCTCAGAACGCTCCATCACCCCCCAACGATCTTACTGGATCAGTCCCGTATAGTCAATTGCCGGCCTCGCATCCACCGCCTGTTGCTGGTCCCAGCACCTCGACTGTCTCCTTTGGCAGCCGTCGAGAAGCCGGCATCTCGGTGCAGGATGTCGGCGCTCCCAACACCAATCCTGGTCTCGCTAGCGATGGTACCGTCTTCAACATCCACCGGCAGCCGTCCATACCACCTCCCTCGCCGCACCGGTCGACTCGGAGTCGCGCATCAAATACAACGGACGCTGGGAGATTGAGCGTTGATGATGCGCCGCGCAGGATCGTGGCGGAGCCAGGTGGCCTCGTCCACTACTCGCCACCTGGTGTGCATCATGACGGCGCAAACGGCATCCGCTATCAAGGGCCGAGCGTGCAGCGGACTTCGTCGAGAAGCACCACGTCGCAGATGGGCGAGTTTGGCGGCTCAAGGCATCCATTTGCGAATCAGCAGCGGGACAGCGATGCCATGTCGATACGGACGGTCTCATCTGTCAACTCTCAGCGGGGTGGGGGAGACTCGATGCTGAATCGGGACTTAGGCCGGTATCCCAGTTTCGCTGGGAGTCAGTCAAGTCGAGCTGGTCCGGCATCTCGTTCAGCCGGTCCTTCCAACTACTCTCCTTCCATCGCGTCATTTTCGTCCAATATCGCATCGAGCCGGATGTCGGAAGAGTTTCACTTTCCTCGGCCAAGCGATGCAGACGTGGACGAGCTGTTCCAAAGACTGCTGCAGACTAGAAATCTGGAAGAGATCCCCTCGGGTGCGAACGTATCATCGCGCAACTCAGCATCATCGCAAATCAACATCGCGAAGACAGCCGCCTCGTTGTCCGCCGACATCAAGTGGCAGATGATTGAAGCCGATGCACGTACGCGGCATGATGCGGCGAGAGAGGTCCGGCGCAAGGAGGAGGAGATGGTGCGATCTGGAAAGGTGGCGAAAAGGGGCACAGCGAGTGCGGTAATGAAGAACAGCCCCGAGTGGTTCTTGAAGAAGGTGTTGGATGGAACAATCACGACAGCGCACATTTCGACGTTGAACGTCAGTTTGCGGTCCCAGCCGTTAGAGTAAGTATCATGACGTGGTCCCGCTGACGACAGCTGGGTCCGAGGTTTCATGGCCTGCCAAGGTCAGGTCGTACTCGCCAATTACCTCTTGGCCCACACGCAACGCCGTGGGCGAGCGATAGTGGACAGCGATATGGAGCTGGAGCTGCTCAAGTGTCTTAAGACGTCGCTGAGCAACAAGGTGAGTCCTGACTCTGCATTCTTCGCTGAACGCAGCTTGGCGCCGCTGATTCGGTGACGAAGCCTGGAATCGCTGCGGCCTTGTGCAACTCGCTCATATCTCCCAGTTTTGCCTGCCGAGCGCTGGCTATCGAGAACCTCCTATTCATCTGCACATGGGACCGCTCCGGGCTCGGTCTTGTCATGTACGCATTTGACCAACTCGAAAGTCGCCTCAACTCGCAGATCACCGATGTTGCCAACAAAGTGGGGCGTTTCGACACCTGGATGAAGCAACTCGAGCAGGTTGTCGCGGGACGAGGGAGGATGGGAAGCATGGTCGGGTTGAGTAACGAGCTCAAGGGGATGGACGACAAGGTCATACACGACTACTGCGTGAGTGTTATAGCGCGTGCTCCTCCTAACTCCAGGTATCCAGCATTGTCCTACTGCAACATCTCACGAGCGAGCCGGACATACGCGCAAGATGCGCCATACGTGCACAGCTCGAGACTGCAGGCGTCCTCACCGTCTTCCGCCGCTTGCGCGCGTGGAACGATGAGCAAATTCTCGGTCACATCCAGCATTATGAAGAAGAAGCCGAGGCGGACCGACGCGAGCTCGCCGAAGAGCAGGATCAACTGGTGCTACGGTCGATGCGAAACCCGCAAGACGTGTTCGCCGGGCTGCTGCAAAAGACCCAAGGCACAAAGGCGAGCGCGTACCTTCTCAACACCATGCGCCATCTGATCTTGATCAAGGAGGACGGTGACCAAAAAATCCGCTACTTTCAACTCATCGACAAGCTCATCTCAAGCATCGTAACAAGCGATACGCCCGATCTCGGGCAAGACTTTTCGCGCGCGTTTGGCGTGTCCGTCTCCCATCTCGTCGGCCGATTCGTCGAACAAGAACGGATGGAAGCGTACATCGAAGAAGTCAAGGGGCTCAAGCTGGACCTCGCCCGCGTGACGAGAGAGAAGATGGAACTGGCAGAGGAAATGGGTCGCGACGACCTCGTTGCAACTCTCAAGGCGCAGGTGCTCGAGCTGGAGGAGCGACTACGGAAGTCCCGCGCGGCGACCGAGGCGGTGACGGATCAGGTCCAGAATATGCGGACAGACTACGAGGCGAGGATCGCCGATCTTGAGTTGATCATTCAAGAGCTGTTTAACATGCTACGCGAGTCGACGCACCTGGAGACTGTGCAGGGCGTAGACGATGGACCGATCAATCGCAAGCAGCTGATACATGACTTGCGCGAGCAGTGGGAGAGGAAAAAGACGATTAGCAAATTGGAGGGACGGCACCGGAAGCGCAAAACGATGGCAGTCGACGGCAAGGCGACGCCTGTGGAGAGCGCCTCGGATGAGGAGGATGCCGGCGAGGTTCTCGAAGCGGAAAAGGTAGCGCTCCCCGAAGCCAGAGG